>JAJEJO010000510.1:355776-455330 GCA_020662805.1 Glaucomys volans
TATAAGATTCTTGGTTGGCATCCATTTTCTTTCAGAGCTTGAAATATGTTGTTCCAGGCCCTTCTTGCTTTTAGGGTCTGGGCTGAGAAATCTGCTGATATCCGTATTGGTTTCCCCCTGTAGGTAATCTGATGCTTTTCTCTCGCAGCCTTTAAAATTCTATCTTTGTTTTGTATGTTAGGTATTTTCATTATAATGTGCCTTGGTGTGGATCTGTTGTAATTCTGTGTGTTTGGTGTCCTGTAAGCCTCTTGTAATTGATTTTCCATCTCATTCACCATATTTGGGAAATTTTCTGATATTATTTCATTGAACAGATTATTCATACTCTTGGTTTGTATCTCTGAGCCTTCTTCAATCCCAATAACTCTTAAATTTGGTCTTTTCATGATGTCCCATATTTCTTGGAGGCTTTGTTCATGATTCCTAACCACCTTCTCTGTTTGTTCGACTTTGTTTTCAAATTAAATATTTTGTCTTCATTGTCTGAGGTTCTGTCTTCCAAGTGATCTGTTCTGTTAATTATGCTTTCTATTGAGTTTTTAACTTGGTTTATTGTTTCCTTCATTTCCTTGTATCCTTCAAAGATTTCTGTTTGTTTTTTTCTCAGAACTTCTATCTCTTTATTGAAATGATTTTTTGCTTCCTGCAATTGCTCTATTAGCTGATTATTTGTAGCCTGAATCTGCTCTCTCGTCACATCATTCTCTTCTCGGATCATTTTAATTATGAACATTCTGAACTCCCTTTCTGTCATTCCTTCTACCGTGCTGTCTTTGGGTTCTCTTGGTATATCATCTAGGTTTGTTTGGGACACTTTCTTCCTGTGTTTTCTCATGTTGTTCGTGTATCTTCCCCTCTAGTAGTGCAAATCAGAGGGATTGCAATTTCCCTGTGAAGACTGAAAGTGTCCCTGCAGATTTCCAGTAACTCACCCGATGTTTGAGAGGTGCTTGATCAAGCGGTGACCCAAGAAAGCTGCTGTCCCACTACTTCCAGGTTGGGAATGATCAATGTTTCTGGGCAGAGGCAACCTGGTGCTGATAGACAATCAGATACAGCAAGGTGCTAGACCCTGGGGCCAGGGTGTGGACCTGGGCACTAGACCAAGTTGGGGTGGGGGCACAGAACTGTGCTCAGTGATGGAGACACTGGGCTTGAGAGCCCAGGCAGGCCTGAGCTCCTCGCTGGGGGCTCAGTCGGTGGCAGGTGGTCACTCTCTGCCAGGGAAGCTGCAAAATGATGCTGGAGCTGGCGCTGCCTCCGCTCCAGGCCAGATCTCACCAGGAGCCACAGCTCTGTGGCCCCTCTGGAAGACCTGAGCTCAGCTCTGAGGACTCAGGCAGCCGAAGATGGTCTCTCTCTGCCAGGGAAGAGTTATTTTCTTTCAAGCAATGTTATATAAACTTCCACATATAGTTCATGTGCTAGAATCCCACCTTTTTTACTGGGTTTGAATCCTTTAAATAAACTCAGGCTTTCATAAACTTCATTCTTTGATTTACCCCAAAATGCAGCCATTGATGATAAAATTTGATTTCCCAAGTGTTCAGAAACTATTACCCAGACTCTGTTTAGGTAAAAGTAATTCTGGGATTTAAATCATTATGGAATTATTCAATTTTATTGAAGTTGAAAGCATGAGGTCAGAGAAGGTAGCAGTATTTCTCCAGAGATGAATAATTATCTTAATCATTGCTGTTACTAGTCCTCTGCTGTGCAGTTACTGTTTGCCTTTGCTAAGATTGCAGAAATCCCAAACCTAGCTATAATTCTTCCACTGGATTTTTAAAAATCTGTCCTTTTCATCAGAAGTTAGTAATTTGAGAAAACACAAACGCATGCTTAGCACTGGTTGTTAATTTTAGAAACACAAAGAATGCAGAATGTGAATGTTGGTGACACACAGCAACAAACTTTGTCCCCTTCAACAATCCTAAAAGTAGAGAGGGAAGGTTTTATTATGCCCCATTTTTCACATGAAGAAAATCAGACTTGAAAAATTCAGAAACTTGTCCCAAGCCACCTGGCAAGTAATAAGCACAGTTTAGTTTTTCTTCTTGATTGCAAGTCTAACACTCCGTACTCCATTTGATCCCTACCTTCTTGAAACTAGGATCTGAAATTTGAAGATACAAGTCCAAGTTGACCTGAGTCAGCTAACATGTCACCTAACATTTGTTGAATGCTTACCAGGCTTCTAGTTCCACTCCAGATTCTTCCATGATATCCTCTTGAATGTTATCAGGACTATGCAAGTTATTATGATCCCTGCTTTAAAAGTGAAGAAATGAAGCAGTTTACTCATGTCACCTCATCAGGAAGTGGTCGAGTGAAAATCCAGGCCTGTGACTTCCTGTTCAATCAAGTCCTTTTCCTTCTAACATGGGACTTAGCAACTCCATAGGAATAACTCCCAGTAGCAGACAATGCAATCCTTGAATAATTTATCTCCAAGTAGACACATGCCCTTCAGTCTGGGTTAACTGCCTTTTATAGGTCACTCATCAAGCAAAGCAGTGTGGTGTGGAGTATTTTTATATATGGCTAGGAGTCATCTGGTCATATTAGCAAAACAAACCATTTCTAAATAATGTCATCTGTGAGCCAACAAGAGATCCTTTCTTTCACTCCTTCTCAGGGGGCCTCTCTGCCTCCTCAGCTGGAACGAGTGTTATGGCTCCCCTTATCCTGACCCAGAGGAATTTGTTTTAATAATGTCTGAGCACTCTGAGGTAATAGTCTCATGACCTCAACCAGTGCATTTAAGGAAAAAAGAAATGTGACTAAGGACTACAACACTTGCTCCTCTTGCTCCTTTTATCTTAGTTTCTAAGTTCAGAAATAACTAGAAAACTATCTGAACAGGGCATTAGGATGCATGTTACCATAAGCCACAGGAAAACTATTTGAATGAAAGCATTTCATTATAGGGCAAATTTGAAAGTGGCAGACCTCTGGGAGAAAGAAAGAATAAGAGACTCAAAAGAGGCTTTTCTAGACTGATGATTTGCCTTGATCATGACCACATTATTTATGAGCACTTACTGCATACCAGGCACTATGAATGAAGTGACTGATTCTATTCGAACAAAAATTCACCGAGGAAGTTTTGTCTTAGTTCTATTGAATAATGAAGAAAGTGAGGCTAAAATGTGGCTATGCCAGAATACTAACCTAAATCTATCTCTGCCTTTAAAAATCAGTGTTCCTCCCGATACTGGCTCCCAGGTTAAGGGCAGAGCATGGGATCCATACTGGTGGGTTTCTGAATGTTGAAGAAAAGTCCAGGCAGCAAATTTAGGACAATTCTTCTTCATCTTTGATGGACTTCTGAATTACCTTTCTTGTTTTATCTGAGATGTAAGCTCAGTCATAGCCATGATCAAAAGATGGCAATGCATTCAAAAAGTACTTGGCCCATTTGGACAGACAGTATTGAGCTCCAATGATACCATAAAAATTATGATATATTAAAAAAACAAAACCAGAAGATGTAAACAGAAGAGAAATACCTCACCCACTGCTGGGCTTAAGAAACAGAACTTGACATATCCAGTTAGAGCCTTCTGTGTACCCCACCCTGATCTGATCTCCTATTTCCCTTCTAGAGGTAATCACTATCCTTCATCTAAAGTGAGTCACTGTGTTGAAATTTTTCACAGCTCCCACATATATTCGTTTGTATCTTTATAAAATACATTTTATAATTTTACATATTGTAAACTTAAAATTTTATATAAAAGGCCTTATATTTATGTATTTTCTGAAAGTTGTGGTTTTTGCTTCTCATTATGTCCACAATATTTGCCCTTGGGTATAGCTATAATTCATTAATTTTCATTGCTAAATAGTACCCCATTGTTTGAATGTATCACAATTAGTTTAGTCATTCCACCATTGATGGCTATTCCCCACAGTTTCACATGACGAATAATGTTACTCATCTTGCATGTGTCTCATTATGTATTTGTCAAGAGTCTTCCTAGGAATAATCTTCAAAATAGAGTTAGGAAAAATATCCAGTTTAGTAAATACAACCACATTCTCCTAACTCCTAGTTCTTCTGACTGTGTCAATTTAACCAATAGTTTTATTTTTCTAACACTTGGTACTTCTAGATGTTTTACATTTTTTCCATCTGAAGAACTGAAACACTATCTCCTGATTTTAAAGATGCATATTTTAATTATTGGTGGTACTGAGTGCCTTTTCACATGTTCATAAACCATCTGTTTTTCTTGTTCTGTCATTTGCCTGTTCATTTTAAGTATGAATTAGATTACTGTTTTTCCTTTTGATTTATAGGTATTCTTTATATGTTCTAGTGAGGTATATATGTAGATATATAGATATCTAGATAAAGATACATAGATATATATCTGTATATACATTCCAAATAACTTCTCCTGTCTGATCTCTTTTCTTTGTGTCTTGACCTTAGTGTTGGTAATGCCAAGTAAACAAAATCAATCATAATTTTACAATTTCTGGTGCTACCACTTTCACTTACCAAGGACATTAAAATAGACTCTCTATGAAGACTGCTGTGGCTTAACCCATTGATATCCCTGGAACTTGCAGTAAGTTTCCATAAAGGTTTCTGTTTTAGATATATTTGAACTTCCATGCAATTTTCCTGTAGGATAAAACAATTTTCATGTGATCAGCTCATTAGAAGTTTTTGAATGTGAATAATTTGGAAATAAGTTTATATTTCGGTGCAGTGGCACACATGTGTAATCCTAGTGATGATTGGGATTATAGTTGAAAGGCTGAGGCAGGAGGATCACAAGTTCAAGGCCAGCCTCAGCAACTTAGTGAGTCCCTATTTCAAAAGAGAAAATAAAAATGACTGGGTATGTAGCTGGATAAAGTGTTCCTGGGTTCCATCCTCACCACCAAGTAATGATGATAATGATAATGATAATATAATAATAATAGTAATAGTAATAATAATAATAATAATAATAATTTATGTATCTTTTTCCCTTGGTCGGGGATAAAAGAAAGTGTTTTCTGCAAGGTAATTAACTTTATCATTTTTTCTTCAGTGCTAGAGAATGAACCCAAAACCTGTTCAGTGTTCTATCACTGAGCTACAATCCTGGACCCAAATTTTATTATCTTTTTAAAAAACTGTTCCCAACTGAACCTGGAAAATTTACTGACTTGCTTATGGAGAGGTTTTGGGGGTGTTCTCTCCAAAGTGAAGATCAAGATTAAAGTTGTCCTCCAATTCATGAGGGTGGCTTCTCAGGGCTAAGTTCTCACCTATTGCCAACTTCTGTCTATCCTATATGGATAATTTATCCTAATTTATACCACCTCCTTAGGAGTCAGTAAGGCACAGTTGTTAAGACTTTGGGGTTAAAAGCTCCATTGCTTTCCAGGGGGACTTTTTGAGCAGATTATTTATGATATATGAACCCCAGTTTCTGCATTCAAAATGTGAACATGCTGCATCTGCCACAAGCCTTCCTTAGAGGTTAAATGGGATCACATCCCTCTGGTACCTTTGCCTTAATGGCTGTTACTAATACATGTTCCCCATGAAATCCTCATCCAATTGAAAGAGTAGGCTTTACAAATTCTCCAACTTCTCAAAGAAAACATGCTTCTTTTTCTAATGGAGGCACATGTGGGGACTGAGGATTTTTCTGAAAAAGGTACAGCTCTATGAAAGGAACTGAAAATTCTCTCGTTTCTCAGCTCCCCAAATTGAACTATTGGTCTTGTTTGGCGACTCAGCTACACAAGAACACAGTGTATTAGGCTGAACCTTAAAGGCCAATAGAACCTGAAAATATAACCTGTTCCTAAGGAGATGATAGAGAGCTAACCCATGTTGCCCCTGGCAGAACATTTTGTTTGGCCACAACGTTTTTCAAAGCTACAGAACACTCTAGTTGTTCTGTTGTATACAATGTGCTTATTCTTTGGTCTCACTCAGCTCTTTTTAAAGCTTATTTGTCTACTCCATGGACACCTCTAACACACACACACACACACACACACACACACACTATACACACTAATGCTTAAATCAACCTGGAGACTATAAACAGAAAGCAACTCCTTGTAAGATAATAAAGAAAGACAGTTTAGATTTCCCTTGCCAACGATGATACTATTGGAGTTCCTCAGAGACACCAATTTACTTAGAATGTCATAAACACACATCTAGTTTTCCTAACAGGGACTCCGTCCATCTTGCTGTTAGGAAGTTTTGCTATTTTTAATGCATCTTTCTTAAACTAATAAACAAGCCTAAAAACTTTTTGGTGAAATAAACATCTGAATAGGTTACAAATGGGTAAAAAGAACCAGAAATCTTAGCTTGGAATCTTGGACTATACAATCTAATCTCTGTGGGACCTGTACTAGTCATTTAATCCCCCTGCACTTCAGTTTACCTGTTCTGTAAAGTGGGTCTGCTAAAAGATATAAACTAGAGTAAGTGTTTGGGCTGTTGGTGCCTGGACCAAAGTGCAACGTTAAAAATACTTATGAAAAATACAACTGGTGCTTTTTTAGACTCTTTCTCTTAGGATATGCAAATATATATCTTTCAACATTTCCAAGTATGCCTGTTAGATATGGAAAATGAAAAAAACCCAAACAGTGAGGCCTGAGAAAAGGGAGTGAAAAAGGAAGTCATGCATTGATGGCTTTCTCAGTGTTCCTTCCCAATGACGGAACAGCCCCTAGAAAGGAAGCCAAAACATTGATCCTTCCCCAAATGCATCCTTTTCCCGTGACAGTACAATGGGACCCTGAAGGGAAGGAGATAAACACTGAATGCTGAACCCTGACCCCCCATTCTTCTTCAAGTAAAAATATTGTCCAGTAAAAGCAAATTTTCAAATTCTTAGGAACCTGCTTCCTGAGTGCCCAATGATATGCTCACTAGACCACTCCACAAAAATACCTATATAAACCCAGTCACTTTCTTTGTTTAGTGGCTCATTTTTCACCCAGAAAGTGGGTCCACTGATGCCATTTCATCCCTGCATCCCCTGTTCCTGTGTGAAACTTCGTTCCTGAGATGATTCTTGAGATTTGTGTTCCACCTGGCCTTTTTGTGCTAACAGTGCCATTCTCAGGAGGATAGTAGGGGGTTTCCACAGAACCCTCTGATATCTCATGTCAGACTTTAGGTGTCAAAGGGACCAAGACAGCACACAATAGTGTCTGGTTCTGAGGGTCATCTCACAGGCAACCTGGTCCCAGGGAAGAGGGGAACAGCAACGGTTTCTGACTCATTTTCCCTAATCAAGGCTGTTTGTGGTGGCTTGGGGGAAGTGTGATGTCCACTCAGTGCCAGGGCTTGGGCTGATTCTTCCTGATGGGGAAAGCTGCTTTTGCCGTTTTTAAGGCAGCTGCTTCTGGCAAAAATTGGGTAGGACAGGGCCTGTCTTTGGCTCACTAACCCAGAATTATTGCTGTCACCCCCTAGAGGGCAGGGGTGGGGCAGGAAAACATCCTCCCAAATGTTTACTTCTCAGAATCCATGCAAGACCACCTCCTGGCAGGCAGGTCTCATCTCTCAGCGGGTGGGCAGGGAAACTGAACTCAAGGGAAGGTGGGCTGATCCAGCCTCAGCAAGAAGCAAGGACACTGTGTTCAGAGATTCCCAGGTCATTGCCCGTGAGTTATTTTCATGGTGAGAATCTCAGCTGTGAATTTTCTGCTGAGAGGAAATGGAAGACTCACAAGCATTGGGATAGCATGAGAAATGTTTCTCCAAGAACAACATGTGCAAACTCAAGATTTGTCTCCAGTGCATTTCCCTTCAAACTTTGCCTTGTAATTCTGTAGAGGGCCCATTGTATGACCTGAAGGGAGACATTTTAAAAGGCCCATTTCTTGCTACTTTTAGCAATAGTTGATACACTTGCAGCATCCTAAATATGTATCTGACTGTTTTTTTTTATTGAGATCGTAGTGTTTTCTTTGTGCAGTGTGTTTTCCTCTTTTTCTCCCAGAAAGGCAACTTGTCCTCTGAGCTCCTCCCTTGTCTCAGGGGAGTTTTGTGTTGTGGGTACAGGAAGCAAAAATTACCACAGGCAATGTTTCTTTCTGGCTCTAGTCTCTTGAAGGACTGAGCTTCTTGGGAGGATTATACCAGAGCGATGGGAGAGAAGTGAGTACTCTTTGAGAAGCTGCCTCCCAAGACAAGAGTGAATGGGAATCTTCATAGAATAGGAAAGATGCAGGAAGGAGATGGGCCTGAAGAGAGCCATATCTGAAGAGTTTGGACACTCACAAAGGGCTCCTGCCTCAGCTCTAATTTCTCTGCCCTCAAATAGCAAGGAAATAATGGGGATACCAGATCAATGCTACTTGGACAATGAACGTATCTCAGCTGGTGATGTCACTAAGGCTGGTGATGTTTCCCTCTGTTTCTGGAAATAGAAATGTGTTTCCAGAAACCACATTAGACTGCTAGATTATAGCTAGAGTTTGAAGAGAAGCCTCCTTTATACCAAACCCAGTGTGGAGCTGAAGGTCTCTGAAGTTGCATCTACATTTTAGATTCTGAAGATTGACATTGACTGAATACAACCTCATGATTGAGGAGAAAGGGAATGTTGTAGGTCAAAAGCCAAAATTATCTTAGGCTATCTTAGACCTTTCAATAGCTATTTCAATAGACCTTTCAACCTCTGTATCTGACCCAACATTCTTGTGTCAATTATGTAAGACTCTTGGCCATTATGCCTGCACTTAGCAGACCTCTGACCTCCAAAAACCCTAAAGGCAAGATTTCTGTGAGATAACATCTGAAACCTACAGGAAAGATATCCCCACTTTGCTGGAACCCACCTAAATAATGCCCTCACCAATGTATTTGGTAAATGCACTGGTTTATGACTTCATCTTTTTCTGTGACCATAAATGTTCATGGTGGAGCATGTTACTCAGGGCCACCTGAATCAATGTTCCCAGACTTTGGTCACTGATATTTGGCTCAGAATAAACTATCTCTTATTTCCTTTGAAGCAAGATCTGTGTTGTATATGGACACCAGAATGATCCAATGCTGAATTTTTCTACCATCACAGAAAGGAAGAGTCTTGTTAGGTATTAAAAAAAAAAAAATTTCTACCCACTTAGGTTTTGTTCTTGGAAGCCTGCTAATTAAACTGACAAAAAGACATGTTCAAGACATGACAGATTTTTATTTATGTATGTATATAGGAGTTCAAAGAAAAATGCAACACAAGGAGGTATTTAGAATCATCTTAGGGGAAGGAGAGGGAAAGAAAGTCAAGTAATGAGATAGTTTTCTCATATCTGAGTTCAAGGAATAAAACTCATGCAGGTTAGGAATGCAAATGCCCCTATGATATATAAAATGTATTTGCTAATTATCAATTGTTAATACTCTACTGCTATTTTTCATCAATAGAATCAAATTGAGTTCTAATTTGAAGCAACCAGTTGGTTCTCTGAAAACAGGAAAAATGAGAGGAAGTATCTGAAAGTCATGAAGGAGATAGCAAGAAATGAAGGCTCACTGGTGGAGTTGGAAAAACATCAGGCCATTTGTATGGGACTTTGGTATATGACCTTTTCTTTCCATCCATATCTCAACTATCCCCTTGAATTTCTTTCCCTTTCAAAGCTAAACAACTATTAACATTTGGAAAAAAATTCTGATTGGTGCCTTAGGAGTTCCTGTAAGTGAATTTGATTCCTCTCTCTATCTTCAGAGGTTGATGTGCATGAAGTTCTTTTAAAACAAGCATTCCATGAGTGCAACCATGAGAACACAGGAAATAAATCTAACTAGAAGAGTAGATAAGAAAATGAGAATTAGAAAAGAACCAAAGATTAAAAAGCAACAAAATGACAGGATTTAGTACATGCCCTTTAACAATTATCTTAAATATAAATGGCATTAATTTTCCAGTTAAAGGATACATACTGGAAGGGATTAAAAATAATACCCAACTCTTTGTCACCTGTAAGAAACTCACTTCTCTGGCAAAGACATACAAAGACTCAAAGTGAAAGGGTTGAAAATAATATTCCATGTAAATGGAGACCTAAAGCAACAGGAGTAACTACACTCATCTCTGATTAAGCAGACTTCAAGCTGTTTGGTTGAATTACAGTTTGGATCTAGAATGTTCCCCAAAGTCTCATGGTAAAGATTTAGCCCCCAATGCAACAATGTTGGATTCACAGTTAGATGGCATTATCGGGAAGTGGCAGAAACTGTAGGAGGTGGGGATTAATTGTAGGAAGTACACTAAGAAGCATGTCTCTGGCCTCTTTCTTTCTTTTTTTGCCTCATAAATGCCATGAAGTGTGTAGATTTGGTGTGCTACATCCTCCTCACCATGTTCTGCCTCACTACAAGCCCACTGGAGCCAAGTAATGACAGACTGAAACTTCTGAAACAGAGAGCCAAAATAAATCTGCCCTCCTTCAAGTTGTTTTTCTCATTTACTTTATCACAGAGGGTGGAAAAAAACTGATTAACACACAGGCCAAAATTAGAAGAGACAAAGAAGGTCACTACATATTGGTGAAAGGAAAAATCCACCAAGAAGATATAATTATAAATGTATACATAGAGCATCAGTCTACCCAATTTCATAAAACAAACACTTCTTGACATAAAGAGATAGATAGACTCTGATTCAATAATAGTGGATGTCTTCAATACACTACTCTTACAAATAGATAGGTCAGTTAGACAAAAAAAATCAATAGAGAAACATCAGAGTTAAACTACTTTATAGATCAAATGAACTTATCATATATCTACAAAATATTCTCTACAACAACAGCAGAACACACATTATTTTTAGTAGCTCATGAAACTTCCAAATTGATCATATTTTAAGCTGTAAAGCAAGTTCTAACATATAAAAAACTGAAATTACATCTTGTATGATATCAGATAATAATGGAATGCAATTAGAAACCAACAAGAGAAACTGTACAAACAATTCAATTTTAGCTTGAAGAATACATTTTTGAATGATCAGGAGGTCATTGAAGATATCATATGGGAGAAATTTTAAATATCCTAGAAACAAATGGAAATGGAAATATGGCATACCAGAATCTGTGAGACATAATTAAGGCAGTTCTAAGAAGGAAGTTTATAGATATGAGTGCCGGCATTGAAAAATCAGAGAGGACTCAAATGCATCTGAAAGTCTTAGTAAAACAAGAACAAATCATATCTAAACCAGTGGAAGAAAAGAACTAATAAGGAACAGAATTGAAATTGACAAAATAGAGACTAAAAAAGCAAAACAATGGATCAGTAAAACGAAGAGTTGTCTCTTTGAAAAGATGAGATTGATAAACCCATAGCCAAACTAACCAAAAGAAAGCAAGAGAAGATCAAAAGTAATAAAATTAGATGTGAAAAAGGGAATATTACAACAGATACCACTGAAGTCCAAAGGATCATTAGGGACTATTTTGAAAATTTACATTCCAATAAATCTAGAAGAAATGGATAAATTTGTAGACATATAAAACTTACCATAATTGAATCAAAAGGATATAAAAACCCAAACAAATTAAAAACAAGCAATAGGAGTAAAGCAGTAATAAGGTGTTTCCCATCAAAAAAATCCCAGAACCAGATGGAGTCCCTGCTGAATTCTACCAAACATTTGAAGGATTAACTCTTCATGAACAAAAAGTGAGGGAATGATTCCAAACTCATTTTATGAAGCCATTATCACCCTGAAATCAAAGTTGGATGAGAACACAACAACAACAGCAAATGTAGATGAATATCCTTGATGAATACAGATCCAAAACTCCTCATTAAATACTTGCAAACTGATTTCAACAACACAGTAAAAAGATCATAAGTCATGATCAAGTTGCTTTCACTGCAGGGATGCAAAAATGGTTCAATATATGCAAATCATTAAATATAATACACTACAGAAATGGAAAAAAAAACCTGATGATCTCAAAAGATGCATAAAAATCCTTGATAAAATTCAACATCCCTTCATCATAAAAGCCCCAAAGAAACTACGTATACAAGGGTCTTGCCTCCATGTGATGAAGGCTATATATAACAAGCCCATGGCCAACATGATACTGAATGGGGAAAAACTGAAATCATTTCCTTTAAAATCCAAACAAGACAAAGATGTCCACTCTTACCACTCTTACTCAACACAGTATTTGAAATTAAATTAGAGAAAGAAATAGAAGTGACACAAATAAAAAAAAGAAGTAAAATTTTTCCTATTTGCAGAAGATATGATCCTATACAGAGAAAATCCTAAGGATTTCATCAGAAGACTTTAAGATCTGATGTAAAAATCCAGTAAAGTAGCAAGATACAAAATCAACTTACAAAAGTCAACAGTTTTTCTATAAACTAATAATGAACCAGCAGAGCAAGAAAACAGGAAAACAATTCAAATCACAATAGCTTAAAAAAAAAACCTAGGAATAAACCTAACCAAGGAGGTGAAAGACCTCTACAACAAAAACTATAGAACACTGAAGAAAGGAATTGAAGAAGACACTAGAAGGTAGATCTTCTATGTTCATGGATGTGCAGAATAAATAATGTTAAAATGACCATGTTGCTAAAAGTGATCTACAGATTCGATGCAATCCTCATAAAAAAATACTGATGTATTCCTCACAAAACTAGAAAATTCAATCCTAAAATTCATATGGAAGCACAAAAGATCCAGAATAGCCAAAACAATCCTGATAAAAAAGAGCAATGCTGGGGGCATCCCCACACCTGATTTCAAAAGTAGCAAAAACAGCATAATAGCGGCATAAAAACAAACAATAAGACCAACAGAATTCCATGGAGAATGCATTTGACCCAGCTATCCCACTCCTCGGTTTATACCCAAAGGACTTAAAATCAGCAAAGTATAGTGATGCAGCCACATCTATGTTCATAGCTGCTCAATTCACAATAGCTAGATTGTGGAACCAACCTAGATGCCCTTCAACTGATGAATGGATAAAGAAACTGTGGTATATATACACAATGGAATATTACTCAGCCATAAAGAAGAATAAAATTATGGCATTTGCTGGTAAATGGGTGGAGTTGGAGAATATCATGCTAAGTGAAATAAGCCAAGCCCAAAAAACCAAAGGCCGAATGTTTTCTCTGATCAGTGGATGATGATGCATAATGCAGTGGGGGGGGGGGAATGGGGAGGGAGAGAAGAATGGAGGAAGTATGGATGGTGTAGAAGAAAATGGGACAGGAGGGGGTGGGGGGAGGAAAGATAGTAGACTGAGACAGACAGTGTTACCCTATGTATATGTAAGATTATATGAATCATGTGAATCTACATTGTGAAAACAAAATGATATATTCCCAGCTGTATAATTATATCAAAATGGGTTCTACTGTCATGTATAATTAAAAAGAACCAATAAAAAAATTCCTAGAAAAAAAAGAATAGAGAATGCAGAGAGAAACCCATGTAGTTACAGCCATCTGATTCTTGTCAGAGGTGTGAAAAACATATGTTTGAGGAAAGATGACCTTTTTAACAAAAGGCACTGGGAAAACTGAGTATCCATATGTAGAAGACTTAAATTAGATCCCTATCTCTCACCCTGTACAAAAATCAACTCAAAATAGATCAAAGACCTAATACAAAGTCTGAAACTTTGAAACTGCTGAGAGAAAACACTTCAAGATATAGGCACAGACAACAACTTCCTGAGTTGGGCTCCTCTAGTTTAGGAAATAATAGAAAGAGTCAACAAGTGGGATTGTGTGAAATTAAAAACCTTCTTCACAGCAAAGGAAATATAGTGAATAATGAGACAGCCTACAGAATGGGAGAAAATCTTGACCAGTTGCTCGTCCAACAAAAGATTAATATGCAGAATATATGAAAAACTAAAAGCTCAATACACACACACACACACAAATCAATAGATAAATGAACAAATTAACTGAACAGACACTTCTCAAATGAAATACAAAAGGCCAGTAGTTACATCAATGTTGATCATCTGTAGTCAAATTAAAACTACATTGAGATTCCATCTCACCCCAGTCAGAATGGCCATCACCAAGAATACAAAAACAAATACTGATGAGGATGTGGGGGAAAAAGGAAAGGTTGATGCACTAGTGGTGGGAATGTAAATTACTATAGTCACTATGGAAAACATTACAGAGTTTCCTCAAAAATACTCAAAGTATAACTACCATACAATCCAGCTATACCACTCCTGGGTATGGACCTGAAGGAGTTAAAGGCGGCCTATTACAGAGATACCTATTACAGAGAAACCCATGTTTCTCATAGCATGACTCACAATACACAAGTTATGAAATCAGTCTAAGTGCTTTTCAACAGATGAATAGATTAAAAATGTGGTACATATACACAGTGGGGTATTTTTTTTAGCCATAAAAGATAATGAAATCGTATCATTTGCCGACAAATGGATGGAACTAGAGGTCATCATGTTAAGTGAAATAAACCAGACTGAGAAAGATACATCACATGCTTTCTCTCATTTTTGAAATCTAGAAAATAAATGATGTGAAAAAGTAGAAGGGATACTAATAAAGAACAGGAAGGAAAATTGCAGGTGGGGGAGAGTAAAGGAAGACAATGGGGGGTGGATATGACCAAAGTAAGTTATATGCCACGATTAAATTTCCTTTTCTTTATAATTAATATGCACTAATAAAAAATATCTCCTATAACTAGGAGATATTTTAGGGTAAATCATTATTTATTTGCAGTTTCCTTTCTCTTTTTAAAACAGTAGTTTGGCTCTGCAATGTCTTTATCTGCAATGTCTTTAATGTGGTAAAGATTTCTGATGGTCTCGGAATGTAATCTTTCTTCTCTCTAACCTCAACACCTCTGCCTTTCCCTGAACCACTAAGAAAAGAGAATTATTAAGCAATATGTTATTTACTGAAGCTCTGCTAAGGATGACAGAGATAAAGTTTTCTTTATGATGCACAGTGAACTCTTTCAAAACATTGTTTGAAGTCGCTGTTCCCCAAATTTTTCATTTTCGCTACTCAGCAACTGTAGGTTCTGCTTTTTGTTTTTTCCAAACATGGTCAAGTTTCTTCTGCTGAGCAGCTCAGTTGAAGAGAGCAATTAGCTCTTCTCCTAAACTTGCAATCTCTAGGTACTCAACGAAGCAAAAAGGTCTACAGTGAATAGGACTCCGCTCTCCCATTAGGGAAAAGTTTAGCAACTCTTTATTACTACTTGAAAACGGACTTGAATATCTCACACTACCTAGTCGATTAAAATGTATTTTCCCAAACACTTAGAATGATTTCTTCTAGAAGAATGATGGTAAATATACATTTCTCTGCCTGATTGCATAATAATGTGACTGCTTATCAGGGCCATTAGCTGTTAGCAAATTCTAGGAATGTAAGGATACTGATAAGTTCCAGTGTCTCAGAAAAGATGCTCCTTACCTGAGAGTGACCAGAAACTTTTGATTTTCTTAGATTCTGAAACAGTCTGAAACATTAAAAGTAAAGGTAATTCTAAAATAATTCTGTTTTGGTTTTGTTGCTACATAATAAACTACCACCAAAATTTAGTGACCTAGGGCCTGGGAGTGTAGCTCAGTGGTAGAGCACTTACCTAGCACATGTGAGGCTCTGGGTTCAATCCTCAGCACTGCATAAAAACAAAAAAATAACAAATAAAGTTATTGTCTCCATCTACAACTAAAAAAAATTTAAAAATTTAGTGACTTAAAACAATGATTTTATTTTTCTCAGGACTACTTGTTTCAGGAATTTGTGAAGAGCTCCATTGGATGGTCCTGGTTTGGGATCACTGAAGTTTTAGATGTTACTGGGGCTGTCACCACCTGAAGGCTTGACTAGTCTGAATGTTCAAGATAACTCACAGTGCTTGTGGTTGATATCTTCTGGGAGTGGATACTGGGGCTGTCAAATGCAGTACCTACTTCTATGGTCTTTCAGAGTTTGGCTTCCTGTTGGCAGAGTGACCTCCAGGTTTCTTAGATGGCAGCTCTGTACTCCAAATGTAAACATTCTGGTGAGCAAGGCAAAAATCACATTGCCTTTTATAACCCAGTCCTGGAAGTCACACAGCATCACTTTTGCTGTACTCAGCTAGTCGAAGCATTCACATGACCCGCACAGATTCAAACCAAGGGGAATTAGACTCATTTTTTTTGATGGGGGAGTAGCAAGGTCACATAGCAGATTGGAGATATTGTTGGTAAAATCAATCTCTCCAATTATGCAAAGAGGATCAAATATGTTGCTTTTTTTATGCACTCTGTATATAACAAAAATGCAGTGTGGAACAGGGTTATAAAAATCTTTTCAGAAAACTCTCTTTCATTGCCATCATCTCCAACCAAATCATTTATCATTTCACCATAGGAATTTCACCTGAAAAGATGTGGCTTGGATTCCCAGGAGAAAGATAGTGTGTAGCAGTCTAAAAGAATATGATAGATTTCTTTCTTGAAATTTAAGTTCATAATTTTATATAGAAATGGAAATGATTTTGTTGTGACTAGAATGGCTGATTGCACTTAATCACATCGGAGCATGGACCATCTGTTTCACTAGTGTGACCTACTGATGAGGTCCTGATGATGTTCAAGACAATACTAGATCTTCAGTCTATGAAAACCTACATTGTATGTAGAACTTTCTCTGTTACCAAGTCCACAAAATACCATATGCACAGATTAGGCTGAACTAACTTATTGGGACAAGGTTTTAGACCTGATTTTACAAAGCTTCCTGCTGAATTTGTTTCATGCTACAAAGAGGAATAGAATGTCCTGACTAGGTCATGCACTGAAAAGCTCTATATCATGTAGACTCCAGAGCTAGGGTACATTAAATTGCAGAAAGTGTGTGTGTGTTTGTGTATGTGTGTGTGTTTGTGTGTGTGTGTGTGTGTTCGACCTATAGTGCCTTTTCTTCTGATGAAGAAATTTAGAATCTCCTTTTCTATCAAATTCAGACTTCTGCATTACAGAGGTGAACACAGTTTAGTATGAGAACTTTGTTTTCTCCTGGAAGGAAATACAATTGCAGATCACACTAAGCAGACTGTTTACATTTCTGCATAACTGAGGAGTTCAACTTTATTTAATGGGATCTTTGGGCTCAGCATAGTGGGAAAAAAACAGGATACCCTATCTAGCAGAGAAATGTGGCCGTCTTGCAAAAATAAACTTCTGATAAAGCTGTAATCCCTTTGTTGGCTTAACCAAGATTAGATTTGAGACTCTGGAAAAGTCCACAAAGGATTTTCACATAGCATGGATGATAAATTAGTTATGTACATATTCACAAGGGAAATAGTGGAAGAGATATTAGGCCCTTTGCTAAGTGCATCATTTCAGCAACGCTTTAAAGTCGGACATACCTCTAATTCTGAGGGATCTGAATTTTTTTGTCTTACTCCTACTCCTCTGAGCACCAGATGGGTTTCGTTGGCATGGCAATAAGGGAGGCAGCAATGAATCCAGGTCATCCTGGATTATGAGACAGAAGATGGACTTCGTGGTTTTATTATAGGTTTGAATTCAGCCTGACTCAGCATCATGTCCAAGAAGCAAACTGCATTCCAACAGAAAGTGTTCTTGTCCCACTGCAGCTACCTAGTTTAGGAAGATACATAGGCTTTGACTAGTCTAGTAGTTTGGACTCTTATTAGTGAGGTTTTGTATTTTATTAAAAAGGAAAATCCACGAGTCCACAAGATAAAGAAGCTTTAATTACTTCTTAAAATTTGAATCAATTTGGAAGGTGATTTGTGCAAGTTACAGAAAACTCAATTAAAATGCCACATTAATCAGGATCCAGAAAGGAAAACCTATTCCATGCCAGATATTCTAAGAGAAACAATTGAGTGCAGAGCATTAGCTACCAAGGGGCTGGAATTGCTGAGAGGGCACATAGGGTTTCTTAAAGATGAGTAGCTTAGAGATTAGTAACTGCAGGAAGCCACTACCATCCACAATACTTTAGGGACAAAGGAAGGAGATAATGTTTGTCAGAGCTCTCAGGGTCTATCAGATGGATGATGAGTGGAAGCTGGACCATGAAAGAGAGCCTGTTGGCATATCTGGGATCATGGAGGAGGCAAAGCCAATAATGGAGATACTGCCTGAATTAGAAAGGGGGAGAAATGCTTTTCTTCCTTCCTGTCTCAGATTTCCTCCTAGGGCTGCTGATGACTATGCCTGGTTGAAGTCAACTGGCCATGGAGTTTGGAAATATCATTTTCAGTGAAGAGTGCAACTATTATGGTTTGTATCCAAAGTGTCCCCCACAGACTCATGTGCTGATGACTTGGCCCCCAGTGCAGCAGTGTTCAGAGGTGGGACTTTTGGAAAGTGATTGGAGCATGAGGGCTCTGACTTCATCGGTGGAATAATCATTAAGGATTCTTGCTTAATGGGTTTTGGAAGGAGGACTTTGTTAGAAAAGCAAGTTCTCTCTTTTGCTCTTTGGCCACCATGAGGTAAGTTGCTCCTTACTATGGTTTTCTGCCTCATCACAGGCCCAGAAACAGCAGAGCCAAATGATCATGGACTGAACCCTCTCAAACCATGAATCAAAATCAGTATTTCCTTCTTTAAGTTGACTTTCTTGGGTATTTTTTCATAGTGATGGAAAGCTGACTAATATGGCAACATAAATCTGCAAGCAGGTAAATTACCAGTATAATAGATTAAATAAAGCTGACTTATTTTCCTACTTAGTAACAGATCCTGAGGTAGAAACTTGTTAGTATTGGTTTAGTGTCTGTGATAGCAACTTTCTGTTTTGTAACAAAATACCTGAGATAACGAACTTAAATAGTGGAATGGTTTATTTTGATCCACAGTTTTGGAGATTTCAGTTCATGGTCAGTTGGCCTATTGCTTTGGGGCCTGTGGTCAGACAGTGCATCATGGTGGGAATGAATAGCAAAGGCAGCTGCTCACCTCATGGTGCCTGGGAGTGATAGAGAGAATGAAATTGGTGTCCAGTCCAGTCTCCTCTGAGGACGTGTGCCTGACCAAATGACTTCCTCCGACTAGGCCCCACCTCCTAAGGGATAATGTTTGATAATTTTTTGATTTATTTTTTGATTTAACATTTTTGATAATGTCATGGGACAGGGACCAAACCTAGAACATAAGAGACCTTTGGGGCACATTCAACATTCAAGCTACAGCAGTGTCTATGAGGTAAAGACAGAGCTGAAATTCTCTTGGCTATTTCCTCAGGCACCTGAGTTGACCAATGTAGCTCCAGTACTTAACCTTCACATTCTATATAGGAAGAAGAGGGAAGGACCATACCAATTATTTAGTTCTCCTTTTACCATAAAAAACTGTTTATTTTCCAGATATTCCTGAAAAATGCATATGCATTTAATTCAACCTACAATGCACTGGGCACTATTATAGAAAGTTGAGGTAAACGAGTAAGCAAAACTGTCCAAAGTTCTTAACCCTTATCAAGCTTATATTCTAGTGAGGACAGACAGACAATACAATGAAATAATAATCTGTTAGAAGGAGAAAAGTGCTATGGCAAAAAATAGCAATTTGAAGGTGATAGAACCCTCCATAACAAGCAAAGGTATTTGCAATTTTACATATGATGTTGAGGGTAGGAATCCTTGATGCTAATGCCATCCTGCATTTTTTACCTGCATGGACCTATTTCTTCCAGAAAAAGGAAGGTTGGACTTTCTCATACTTAAGGACCATATCACTTCTTCTTGATCTATTTAAAGACATGAAATAATTTTTGACTCCAAGGTTCTCTGTTTTTCAAAGACTAAAAATTCTGTGCTCTTTACAGCCAACATTTGTATGCTTGTTTTGTTCTAGATTGCCAAAGAGAGCATATTAAACAGGTAAATCATTTAGGATTTAAAAAATAATATTCTGCTTATACCAGCAATTCCAAAGTTTGATTAATTCCCATCAACATATCCTCTAAACATTTCTGAATTAGTTTTGAAATAGATATGCTAGTGTGAATTAGAAATATAACCAAAAAATTTCTAGCCACTGGCTTCACACTTAACTTTATGCTTAACTACACAATTCTTCTAACTTAATATTTCAATCTTCTGACCATCGTACAGTTTTTTTCTCCCAAGAAGGTAGTGCTATATAGAGATGATTGTTTTACTGGAGAGACTCCATCTTGCTGACTTTCACCTGGATATACATCCTTAACTCTCATTCTGGCTTTCATCAACTCCAACTGTACCAGTCTTCACCTCCCATCCTATTTCCACCCTTCCCAGGAACCTCACACATCCAGGACTAGGCATGCAGACCACCTACCTACTCTATCCTAAATAAGTAACCCACTGAACCTGCTCAGTTATCAGCAGGATAGCCTGTGATTGTGGGTGGGTGGTTGTTTTCTGAGAAAATCAAGAGTAATTCTCACTTAAATCCAAAGTCTCAGTTTTACCCCAATTAACATTGTCCTCTTCTTAGAGAACACCTCATTTCTAAAAATACCTTTCCCCTTTCCTAGGACTTTGTATGAGACTTATCCTTCTTTCCATGACCCTAGCAGTGAGCCAGGAACACTTGTATGTTTTGAAGTAATCTGGGATTCCTGTTTAGAGGTAAAAGTCAAGGTGATTCAGTTCTGCTCTGTTATTCTGGTCCTAGATAATTTATTTTTCAAAAATTGAGCTGCTTGCCAAACTCCTTCCATCATCCTCATGCTGATGATAGAAAAAGATTGTTATTTCCATAGGTCATAGAGAAGACAGCCGAGGAATTCACTGGCAAGCTTGCGAGTATTGCTTTTTACAGTGTTTGATTGTGAAACGTGGATGACTCATTGTCAGATCATTGCTACAAGGACTGCAGCAATTACAAGAAAGAATTTTTATGTAATTCAAATGGGATAGAAAATAAAAGACTTCTGAAGAGAGAAAGAGAGAGACATAAATCTGCAGTGTTCTTGCATGGCAGTAATAGAAGAATCCTTGTATGATCTTAATTCCTGTCAGTATGTGTGGAACTTAGTGAAATGGGGAACTTTTTTGTTGGAACTGTGTATTCTTGCCATACCACCACCACCTGACTGGAACCACAACACTATCATTGCAATAATCCATCATGTGGAATTACAGGCAGAGTAAATCTAGTAGTCAGCCAATACAAAGATTGAACACTTGAACAGAGGTCTATTACAGACTACCATGTGTCCAGTACTTTTCAAGGTGCAAAGATGAATAATGTTAGTTCTTACTCTCAAGAAATTTTCAATCCAGTCCAGGGCTGATGTGACTTTTCTTCCTTTTAAGCCTAGATATTCAGTAGCCACATTTCCACACAGCCCTCTAGGAAACCATCACTGAAGTACTGGTCTTGGCATGAGATAATTCCACTACTGACAAGGTCACATTTTTACTGACAGTAGCAGTTATCAATGATGGGGGGCTGACTCTGTACCTAGAGTGCTATGCCCCTTCTGTGTATTGCCTCATACAATTTCCACGACACTTACTATTATTATCTCCATTTTACAGAAAAGAAAACTGAGCTAAGACAGGCTGCCTAACCTGCTTGCATTGACATGCACAGTAAGCATTAAAACTAGGATTTGAACCCCAGCAGTCTGAATCAAATCCTATACTGTTAGCACTATCTAATACTAACTTCTTACATTTCATCCTCTAATTAAGGTCTTCAACTTTTTAAATTAAAACTTTAACTCCTAAATGCCTCTTAAATGTGTCCCTTCTTAAAACAGAGGAATCCAAACCCCTTTATTATATTTTTTGGATTTTCCATTTTTCTAAACTTGTAACTCCTTTATTCAATACTCAGTGTTCTGAGTCCTGCACTAGATATTGAGAAACAGCAGTGAATAAGACAAAGAAGTTTCCACTGGCATTCCATGTCATGGAACTCTCATTCTTAGCCTTTCTGAGTCAATGACCCTGTCTCTACTACAGGACTCTGTACTGGAGACTGAATTTAGGAGGTTTGGCACAGGGGACACTGTCCTCGGAGATTCAAGAGTCAGTGGGATCATTGCCACTTCTACTGTCACTGTACCAGTGTCCATGTCCCACAACCTGAAAGAGAATGTGGCTGCAGCTCTAGGCCAATGGGATCAGAGAAGAATGGTGAATCAGCTTGTTCCGGATGCAGCAGAGGTTGGGTGCTGAAGCTCTAAAACGAGGCCCAGGGGGAGTGTTAGAAGGATATACCTACAAGTTCCCGAGTCTGAAGTAAATTAGTCCACAACTATGTTCATTGCCCCAAACTGATTCTAAGACACAGGGAGTCACTGTAAGCCTCGCTGAGACAGGAAGTAAGTTTTTAGACAGGCAGAGGCAGATAGAGATGCAATGAATTTATCCATGAAACAAATGGTTCTTAGGTAGACAATCAAGGCCTCTGAGTAGTAATGGCTTATATTTCTGGAGAACAAGGTAAAAAATCCAGTTAATTTTTAACATTTAGGTCCCTAGGAATAAGTGCATTGTAAAAGATAGTGGAACACATTGTGCACAATGAATTTGCATCTAAGTTTATATGTCCCTTGCATCTAAGTTTATGCTAGTAATATGCTCTTGAATAATATATACAAAAATAGGAAATATGGAAGACAGCTATCATAGATGACCAAAAGGACCAGTAGGGCTTGAGAATCAGAAAAAAACGTTCTCCTGAAATGGGTTTATCAGTTTCCTGATAGTCTAAAGGTGACCAACATAGAAATAAACACAGCATTTCTGACTATGAGAGATAAGATTAGCATCAGATGAGAGGCCTTCTGTGGGTGAAAGGTCTGCTGATGGTCTGTGAAGGCAGAGACCGAGGTGGCAGTCTAAAGGACTGCTGAGGGCTCCTTGTGGTTCTTCCTTTGTTCAGTGTGGTGGACCCACAGCCTATGATAAGCAGGTCAGGGACACAACAAGGGAGGGTACAGAAGGCCTCCCTTGTGTGGGCCTAAGGGATCTGTCAGCACCATTCACAGTTTTGGCCCATTTATCAATTTTTTTTTTTTTTTTTAATTCTCCCTCTGAATCATTCTTCCTAATGAAATCCTAGGACTCCCAAGACAGGAACAGGACCAACAAAAAGATGGATCAGGTATTTAGTTAAGGCTTACTGTAAACCATGTTTATTTACACCACCCTGTTGTTAAGGACAAGTCTGGCCCCAAGACATGGAGTTGTGCCATATAGACTCAGATTCAAAGGTTGCAAGGGAGGGGAATCAAGGTCATTGTAACGTGGACTATTTTGTATTGTGAGGTGTATTAAAGTGAACAAGATTCTACAGAAATGAAAATCCTCTTTAGTGCACTTTTAAATCAGTAATGAAGACAATTATCCATGGTTTATAGTGCTATGGAAAAGCCCAAGGAGCTGGATTTGCCAAGGGAGCATCGCAATGCCCAGTGGGTTCAGGTAATCTGGTAGGGGACAAGGTAGGGAGGGGGCCAGAGTAAGAACTAAAGGCATCTGACTAAAATGGAACATCAGCCAATAGACATGAGGGGGATCCGGCTATGAGCAATATACTCTTCACCTCCATGTCCCTGCTGCCCACAGGAAGATAGCATTCTAGGGTTCATTCTTGGTTAATTGTCTTTGGGCATGAAAGATGAAAAACAATCAAATAGAATAGATGAGCTATGAACCTACCATGGCCCCACCTAAAGGAAACACTTACAGTTGGTACCCACAAAGAAATACAAAGTGAGGTCCCCACCTGCAACTGTGGGGAAAGGGTTAGAGTAAGCATGATTGGGTCTGAAGAATGCAAATAATTGCTATGGTGACTTTGAATCTAGAAAATACAATTAATTTTTTAAGCTGTTCCCTTCTGTAGGGTATGTTCATTCTTGCTGCTAAGTTCCAGTTATTTAAGAAAATAAAGCTATTTTGAGCACCTATTGTAAGTCAGATACCAAGTTAGGTTCTATCTCCATGTTATCCTACTTACCCTCCACAACTCTGTGAAGTAAATACTGTTTTCTTTATTTTGCAAAAGGGAGAATTGTATTAATGAAGTCAAATAGCTTATTCAAGTCACATAGAGCTAGTAAGCAGAGTAGCCTCTATGACTTCAGTCATATTAAGTTCAGATCCTGAGCCTGTCCTACTTTCTTTAATCTCTAGGTCATTGAACTTCCTCCTACATCCTTGCCCCACTCACGCCCACAGACGTCTTCTCTGTTTGGCTTACTACTTGTCCTTTGCATCAGGGTATAGCTCTCACTTCCTCTGAAAATCTTTCCTGCCCCACCCTCCCTCCCCCAGTTTGGGTTAGCTGCCCTCCTACGTGCTTCCATTTCCCCATCCCAGTATTTATCACATTTTATTGAAACTGCTATTTACTGGATCCTGTCTCTCACTAGGCTGTGGTCTCCCTGAGGCTAAGGATAATGTTTTTATTCATTAACTGTATCTCTAGTAGGGACCAGAGTTCATGGTAGGGTGTTCAATAATGTTTTTGAGTTAAGACTGAAGCCCAGTGTTTAGGTTGAGGGTCAAAGTCAGGGTAGATTAGAGTCCACAGTAATTAGGGTCAGGACCCAGATGGCTGGGTGAGATTGGCTTACATTTCTTCCCCTTGGCCTGTCTCTTCTGGAGCAGAGAAGACTTGGGATGGGGGAAGGGAGCAGGCACACCCAGAGGGCCACAGAGGCTAGGATCTAGCAGGGCTTGGTTCTAGAAGGTAGAGACAAAGGACACTCACTGATATCAATTTGGCACCAAACCAGGTAGGCAAAACCTCAGAAAATACCCCTTTCCTGAATGCCTTGGGGTGCACCTTGAGCCTTGCTTTGTCCATAGGTGGGAGTCCGGGTGAGATGGGGGGAACATGCCTTAGCATTTTCGTTCCTTACTTTGACTCATCATGACATCTTCTGCCCTTGTATACCTGATCCCTACCCCGAAGCCCCAGTATTACCTTCCAACTAAACTCTTCCATCAGATACTCTCTGCTCAATTTATCCTTGCTGTGCACCATCAATCCCTGCCTCCTAAGGGCTCACTGCACACATCGCTGTTCCTCAGGCTGGCACACTTTCTAACACTTCCCTTCCTCTTGAAAGAGCTGTTGGCCTGACCTTAGGCCCCGCAGACCTCATCCTGCCACAACTCAGACTAGTTCTTCAGTGAGACTCCACCAGTCTCCAGCTTGGATTTTTATATGAGATTTCAACTTATGTTTTTATTTTATGTGTCTTATAGCATCAAGAGATTATGTGGAAGGCAAGGGTAGGCTCAGAGATCTGTGAACAGAGTCGCAGCCCTGTCTTTCACTGACTAATCAGTCATCAGGAAATATTTACTGAGAACCTACCACATGTCATCTGATTGATCCACAGAAAAAAAATTACTTGGAATACAAAGTAATAAGAAAGACTAATATTTGAAAATTAGTGATCCATTACCATGCCAATTTCATTTTTTCCCCAGTATCTTATATGCAAAATGTTGAATACCTAGCAGATATCACTCAGACCAGAGTGAGAAACCTCAAGCCAAATTGCGTCACAGAATTGTTACCTCACCAGGCAGAAAGCTGTTTGCCCAACACCTGATTCAGGGCTTCTATCTCTGCTCTCGTCTCATCCTTGAGGGCTACACACCTTCATACATCCAAGTGCTAATTTAATTTTTGAACACTTTCCACACAAGTAATTGCATGAAGTTTCTTTGTAGAAGGAGAAACCAACTCTAAGAAACTGCTCACCAGTATGTAAGGCAATGACTAAATTACCTGGTTTCTGCTTTTGAAGTTTAATGAACTCTTGTGAGGCAGACGTAGAAGGAAAGGATTTTTGCTGAATCATTGCTCATGAAAATAGATATTTTGGAAGTTATTAAATTCCAAACCTAGAGCAGGCATTACTGGCAGCCATTAAGTTCAGCAGCTTTATGATGATATGGCTATCAGGCGAAGTGTAAATGGGACCCCGAAGTGAGCCTCATGATCTCCCCTGGAGCTGTGCTCACTGTCCATAGGGATTCTGAGATAAATGTCTCCCAATCCCATGGGATGTTTATCATACTTCATCTACTAAACATTTATCAAATGTCCAAATACCTCAAAGGCTGCTGCTTGGATGCTTACACCCTCTGGCAGTAACAGGTGTTGAGACTAGGGCCCTCCTAGGGAATGTGCTAATAAAGGCTTCCAGAGAAAATTCAGGCTTAATTCAAAAGACTGAATTAAACAGTGGCATTTCTGGTATTCTCTAGGCCGTGAAGAGAACTTGGACAACTGGAGAATTTTGTGGACCCGGGAATGTTCAGCACCTTCTGCTCCATCAGTTCACCCTAGCAGCCTTCAGCTCCTTCAGATCCCTGACCCACCTCAGGCCTATCCTTCTCTCAGTGGTTCTCTGCCTTTTGTTCTCAGCTGAGGACATCATTCATCAGTGACAGCAGCTCCCAGTTGCAGAAGGAAACTGGCGGTTTATGTCCACATGGGGTGTGCGATTCAGAAAACCTGGGAAAGCACTTGGGATCCCACCCTCCAGGGTGATTCTGATTCTCCCTATTTGGTGATTCTCAGGGATCCAGGGCACAGAACAGAGCAGACTGCTACACTGTCCTATAGCTGCTTTTCTACCCAACTTGGACAGAAGTCTCCCAGCAGATGATGTCAGTGCAATTGGAAGGGAGACTTGTTAAAATCTGCGCTTTCACTATTGAGAAACATTGATGGTGGGAATGCAGACTGGGGCAGTCATTCTGGAGAAAAATTTGGCAGTATGTAGTAAAATTAGGTGAGCCTATGCCCTGTGACCCAGCTCTCTCTCTGGAGTCTACACCTCAGAGAAACCCAGGTACGAGTGTATAAAGGGATGTGTATGAGGATGTTTATGGTGGCACTGGTATGGGGATAATAGTGATGGCGATGATGGTGGTGATGATGATATTGATGTTGGCTAACTCTTGCTGGATGTTTGTGGGTGCTCAGTACTTTACACTTTTCTAGTATTCCATGAGGTAGATACTTCCATAGTTTCTGTCTTGAAAATGAGGAAACCAAGATTTGAAGAGGTTTTGTAGATGGATTAAGTTGACACAAATGGCATGCAGGGTATGATGCCAGGCAGTCTGACTCCTGAGGAGGAACCCCCAACCATTATGCATATGGTGCACCTCTGTAACTGCCACCAGAGTAGAGTGCACCAAGTTCATTGACAAATCTTAAAAGCATAGTGCTGAGTGAAAAAATAAGTGAGAGAAAGAATGAGTTCCATAATCTAATCTCCTTCCTATCTATCTATTATCTATCTATCTATCTATCTATCTATCTATCTATCTATCTATCCACACACTTATCTTTACTATGTACACAGAGACAATCATAGAATTTCAAATATATTACTATATATACACACACACACAAGTACATATTAGTGAGTACCTATGGAGGTGGCAAGTAGGTGCCAGGAATGAAGAAGATGTGTATAATACAAAGTATAACAAACAAACAATAACAACAAAAAACAATGAGGAGCCTTGCCTGGCATGGTGATGACTGGGTGCCATGAATTGAGGTTGTACTTAATTCTGCCCTTTCCTCCTTCCCACCCCATAATTCCTTTCATGAAACTAGATCCAAAGCTCCAACCCAACTACATGGAGAATCGGAGGAGTCAACTTCATCCTCACTCTCCTCTTCAGGGCTCCATCCAGTGAGCACAGAGTCCTGCAATATGTGTGCCTTCTACCTAATGTTACACTTCCCCTTACTCTGTATAGTCACTTCCTCCCATTTTACAGATTTGAAGAGAAGCAGTTCAGAGAGGAAGCGACCTGCAAATTATCAGCACATCAGAGATTCAGCCTTGTGGTTTACAGCACACCACTGCAATGGTCCCAATAGCCACCAGTTTCGTCTGTAGAAATAGCCACGTGTTTCCCAGAAACAGAAATATTGCACTAGTAGTGCTTGAAGGAGACCACAAAGCAAGGACTAGTTATGCAGAGGTGATGACATGTTTCCTAAGGTTATATGGGAACAGCACACCATTGCAAAGTTTTGAGAGCATAAGTTATTTACATTTTAAATATCTCTGATGGATCCTAACACTTGGCATTGCTTATAACATGATGAAATCTGCATGCCATGCTTGTCTGTAGATGAGCCTCCCTCAGTCTGTTATTGCCTGAGCATCTAGAAATGTGAATGTCAGCACTTCTAAATGAGATCACATGACTACATATGATTGTTTCCATACAGATGCAGAATTAATTCATAGTTAAAGTTGTGATCAGACAGACTTTAAGAAATGATTCAATAGGACAGTGTTTGGCAAATGCACAATGACTATAAAACACAGCTACTTCAACTGCCCTCTTTTAAGAGATCTGTTGGCATGAGAACTCTGTTTCTTTCAATCCTTGTAGGTTTTATTCTCACAACACTTATTTATAAGTTGCTATTATCTATCTGACACTGTGTTGGTAGAAGATACAACTCTGGTTTGGGAAAAAGTTGGCTGTGAAACAATGTTAGATGGTGCAGCTCACATAGTGAGTCCTGTGAAGAACTGGACCAGAGTCCTACGGGAATGGTGGGGGAGATTTGGAGAGGCTTGGGAGGAGGGAAGAAAGCAGAGTAACCTCCTGAGATGTGAGGTCAGGGATGAGGAAGAGGAGGAGGTGGATGGGAGAAGGGAGGACAGTGATGAATGAGGCTGAGGAGAGAGTGCCTGGTGGGGAGAGGAGGCACAGGGCTGAGGGGGTGAGGTTGTATGAGTGGAGACGCAGGGCCTTAGTGCCAGACTTGGCCTTGGACTTCCAGGGGTGTGCCTCAAAGCAGGTTCTCCCTCGCACTGACTTGTGGGTGTGAAAGCTTGTGGGATTCAGGGAGAGGCTCCTTTGGATATGGACTTTCAGCTCTCTCTAATCACTAGATGCAGAAAGGAGTATCAAGGTAGAGTGAATTTCCCTGGAAGCAATTTTTTAGGCCGGCAGATTCAGACAGTTCATGAATGATGCCCCAAATGTTACAGCATTTCTATCCTGAGCTTTCACACAGGCTGTTCCTCTCACTGGAGAATGTTTCTCTTTCCTCTCCACCTCTCTCG
Source organism: Glaucomys volans (assembly GCA_020662805.1). Taxonomy (NCBI): domain Eukaryota; kingdom Metazoa; phylum Chordata; class Mammalia; order Rodentia; family Sciuridae; genus Glaucomys; species Glaucomys volans. Next base: position 384,863 of record JAJEJO010000510.1, read on the forward strand.
ACCCATGCTGTCCAATCCAATGGTCACATGAACAGTGGAAGTGTGGTTAGTCCAAATTGATAAGAACTGTAAAGAAAACAGGATTCTGAAGACTCAGTATTAAAAAAATCTTGAACTACCTCATTGAGAAATTCATTTTTTAAAATATTCATTTCATGTGGAAATGGTAAAACTTTCATTAAATAAAATAATCAATAATATTAACCTTAGTTTTACCATGTCTTAATTGTTATGTGTATGTAACTACTAGAAATTTCCAAAATTATGGCTACTGGGAAGTCCTTCCCTATATTTTATTCATCTTCAGGAAGTTGCACAGCATAGGAGTCAAGTTCCCAAGCTCTGGAGCCAGGCTGCTGAAAGTTTAAGTCCTGAATACAGATCTTGCCTTTTTATACCATGTGCCCTGGATCTGAGTCCCTAAACTTCATTCCTGCCTCTGGGAAGAGCAAGGCCCAGATGCAGGCTCTGCTTTCCCTCAGAAGCCCTCCCTGGTTCCTGTTACCTGGGCTCCCCCTCTAGCTGTGGCTGTTCTTTGGCACTGAGTGTATGTGGGCTCTTGATGTGTAAGTTGTTTCATCAATTCACTGAATTTCATTTTTATAAGTCATTGTCTCTCAGATTTTTTTTGCCCATGTTTAGGCATTGTGGATGGGATGTGGCCTCTCTGCCCAGAAAGGCTGCAGAATTCCAGTTCCTCTGGAAAAATCAGGTTCACACAGGCTCCACATTCCACAAGTCACAGTTATGCAGTTCTCTATGGGTAGGGGAGAGGAGGGCAAGTTTGACTTCATTTATAGTAACCTTATTTTTTATTTGTGTATAATACCTTCAGAAAAACACAATTCATAAACAATGAGTTCTTAAGATAGTAAAATTTTTTGTAACCTTCATAAGCTCAAGAAATACAATGAAAGCCATTCCAGAAGCATCCTTACGCACAAGACTCACTTAGAGTCCCTCTTCCTTGCCAGAAGATAACCACTTTCAGTGTGCTTACCAGATAAATTTTTTTTTTTGTCATTTTGACTTTGCATGAATGAAATTATTCTCTTACGTTGGGAGTTCTTTAACTCAGCATTAGGTTTATGATACTCATCCACATTGATGTGTTGCTTGTAGTAGTTTGTTCATTTCATTATTCATTCTCATTGGATGGTATTCCATTTTAGTAAATTTAGCACAATTAACAAATTCATTCCATTGTTAATGGATATTTGATCTGTTTTCAGAGGGTGCTATTGTGAGCAATGCTGCTTTGAATGATCCTTTGCACCAAGGACTCGAACTTTGGACTTTCAGATATGCGTGCGTAGCAAGAGTAGAAAATTATGTTGAATAAAATGCATAGGAGCCAATGGTTTGGACTGAACTCCTGCACTAGGTCTAACAGACCTAATGTACAACAACTGGATTGGTTGGCAACAGATTGCTTCAGGTTGCTTTCTGTGTAAGGAGAGGGGACTTCCTTGTCATACTGGCTAAACCTGACCTGTTTGGGAGTTTAGCTGTCATCTCCCTTCTGATTTCTCAGAAAGTCAGTTCTTATCAGTAAACTGAGATTTTGGTTTGATGATGTGTAACCCTAGCGTGAGTGATTCAGTTTAGGATTGATCCGTTGGGAGCTTAGTGCAGGAGCTCAGTCAAATCAATGGTTATTGTCTTAATCCATTTTCTGTTACTATAGCTGAATGCCACTAAGTGATAGAAAAACAAAGGTTTTTCTAAAACCAGTGGCACATACCTAAAATCCCAGCAGGAGGCCAAGGCAGCCTCAGCAAAAGTGAGACACTAAACAACTCAGTGAGATCCTGTCTCTAAATAAAATAAAAACTAGGGCTGGGGATGTGGTTCAGTTGTTGAATGCCTCTAAGTTCAATCCCAAGTGCAACCTCTAATGTGTGAGTATGGCAGGACCCCAAAGGAAAGGATTTAAATAATTTTTTTAGGACAGACATCAGGCTCAGCCCAGCGCAACCAGGTGAGAGCTCCCCACCCGGGACGTCGGCCCAGAGCACTCCGTGGGTCCTCTATGGGGGCTGCTGGCACAGCCCAGAGGGGAGTCTTCAGTGCGAGAAGTGGGCACTGAGGAGGGGACACTTGGGTCATCCTCTCCGGGTGGGGGGGGGGCCCAGCTCAGAGGCTTGCGTTCAGCTCAGCCAAGTCCCGAGAGAATTCCGGGTCCACTGGACCCAGAGACAGACATCTGGCTCAGTCCAGCGTAAACAGGTGAGAGTTCCCCACCTGGGACGTCAGCCCAGAGTGCTCCAGTGTGACCTCTGAGGGGGCAGCAGGCACAGCGTAGAAGTGGGAGCCTTCAGCATGGGGAAAGGAGCACAGAGCACACACTTGAGGCTCCCACAGTCATTAAAAGCCTATCAACCAAGAAAAGTCCAGGACCAGATGGATTCATAGCCGAGTTCTACAAGACCTTCAAAGAAGAGCTCATTCCAATACTCCTCAAAGTATTTCATGAAATAGAGGAGGAGGAACCCTTTCAAACTCATTCTATGAAGCTAATATCACCCTGATACCAAAACCAGACAAAGACACATCGAGGAAAGAAAATTTCAGACCAATATCCCTAATGAACATAGATGCAAAAATTCTTAAAAAAATTTTAGCGAATCGCATACAAAAGAATATTAAAAAGATAGTGCACCATGATCAAGTGGGTTTCATCCCAGGGATGCAAGGTTGGTTCAACATCCAGAAATCAATAAATGTAATTCACCACATCAACAGACTTAAGGTCAAGAACCACATGATTATTTCAATAGACACAGAAAAAGCATTTGATAAAATACAGCACCTCTTCATGCTCAAAACACTAGAAAAAATTGGGATAGTAGGAACATTCCTTAACATTGTAAAGGCTATCTATGCTAAGCCCACAGCTAACATCATTCTAAATGGAGAAAAATTGAAAGCATTCCCCTGAGAACTGGAACAAGGCAGGGATGCCCTCTTTCTCCACTTCTATTCAACATCGTCCTTGAAACCCTAGCCAGAGCAATTAGACAGACCAAAGAAATTAGAGGAATATGAATAGGAAAAGAAGAGATCAAACTATCCCTATTTGCTGATGACATGATTCTCTATTTAGAAGATCCTAAGAATTCCACCAGAAAACTTCTGGAACTCATAAATGAATTCAGTAAAGTAGCAGGATATAAAATTAATGCTCATAAATCTAATGCATTTTTATTCATAAGTGATGCATCCTCTGAGAGAGAAATTAGGAAAACTACCCCATTCACAATAGCCTCAAAAAAAATAAAATACTTGGGAATCAATCTAACAAAAGAGGTGAAAGACCTCTACAATGAGAACTACAGGACACTCAAGAAAGAAATTAAAGAAAATCCGAGAAGATGAAGAGATCTCCCATGTTCTTGGATAGGCAGAATTAATATTGTCAAAATGGCCATACTACCAAAAGCGCTATACAAATTCAATGCAATTCCAATTAAAATCCCAATGATGGACTTCATAGAAATAGAACAAGCAATCATGAAATTCATTTGGAGGAATAAGAGACCCACAATAGCTAAAGCAATCCTTAGCAAGAAGAGCGAAGCAGGGAGTATCACAATACCAGACCTTCAACTATACTACAGAGCAATAGTAACAAAAAGAGCATGGTATTGGCACCAAAATAGACAGGTAGATCAATGGTACAGAATAGGGGATACAGAGACAAAGCCACATAAATACAAGTATCTCATACTTGACAAAGGAGCCAAAAACATACAATGGAGAAAAGATAGCCTCTTTAACAAATAGTGCTGGGAAAACTGGAAATCCATATGCAGCAAAATGAAACTAAACCCATATCTCTCACCCTGTACAAAACTCAACTCAAAATGGATCAAGGACCTAGGAATTAGACCAGAGACCCTGCACCTAATAGAATAGAAAATAGGTCCAAATCTTCATCACGTTTGCCTAGGACCAGATTTCCTTAACATGACTCCCAAAGCACAAGAAATAAAAGCAGGAATCAATGATTGGGATAGAGTCAAACTAAAAAGCATTTTCTCAGCAAAGGAAACAGTCATCAATGTGAAGAGAGAGCCTACAGAGTAGGAGAAAATCTTTGCCACACACACTTCAGATAGAGCACTAATCTCCAGAATCTACAAAGTACTCAAAAATCTTTACACCAAGAACACTTATAACCCAATCAATAAATGGGCCAAGGAAATGAACAGACACTTTACAGAAGAAAAATCTGTAAGCAATCAACAGATATATGAAAAAATGTTCAACATCCCTAGTTATAAGAGAAATGCAAATCAAAACTACCTTAAGATTTCATCTTACCCCAATTAGAATGTCTTTTATTAACAATACAGGCAACAACAGGTGTTGGCCAGGATGTGGGGAAAAGGGTACTCTCATACATTGCTGGTGGGAGTGCAAGTTGGTGCAGCCACTCTGGAAAGCGGTGTGGAGATTCCTTAGAAAACTTGGAATGGATCCACCATTTGACCCAGCTATCCCACTCCTTGGCCTGTACCCAAAGGACTTAAAATCAGATTACTACAGTGATGCAGCCACATCAATGTTCATAGCTGCTCAATTCATAATAGCTAGATTGTGGAACCAACCTACATGCCCTTCAATAGATGAATGGATAAAGAAACTATGGTATATGTACACAATGGAATATTACTCAGCCATAAAGAAGAATAAAATTATGACATTTGCTGGTAAATGGATGATGTTGGAGACTGTCATGCTAAGTGAGGTTAGCCAATCCCCAAAATCCAAAGGCCGAATGATCTCTCTGATAAGTGAATGATGATGCATAATGCGGGGTGAAAGGGAGGCAAGAATGGAGGAAGGATAGATAGCATAGAGGGAAGGGAGGGTGGGGTTGAGGTGGGGGGGGACAAGAATAATAACAGAATGAGACAGACATCATTGCCCTGTGTACATGTATGAATGCACAGATGATGTGACTCTACTTTGTGCACAACCAGAGAAACAACAGCTGTATTCCGTTTGTGTTCAATGGATCAAAATTAAATAAATTAAATAATAATAATAATAATAATAATAATAAATTTTTAAAAAATCCTTTCAACCAAGGACTGATAGTCTGAGTAGTGCTTCTCAGTCTGGCTGCAGGAAGCTGCAATTTATCCTGCTGTGGGTCAGGGACACCAGTCCTGAGATAAAGGAAAAGAGGGAAAAAAAAATCTCAGGAAAGCTGCTTGGTCTATAGAGAATTGTGCAAAGAGGACCTGGTTTCTACCCAACTTTCCAGCCACTCTTTGCACATGGGAATAGAATTGGAGTTTGAGAACAGGGCTCAGTTCTGAAGACAAATGAAATCTATATGGGCTGTAGGGCTCACCAATTTTCTTTCTGGGTTCTTGTCCCATGGGTTCAAAGAATGAAATCCATGCTGATATCAGAGGACAAAAATAGAAGAATTAAAATTATTGTTGAATGAGAGGAGAAAAGATGGAACTCCCTGTGATGTGATGAGGGGGAAACTGGCAGAAAGTTTTTCCACTTGAGTATACTAGTCTGGGACTTAAGGCTTCTGGATAAAGGCATTGATCAGAGTCCATGCTGAACAGACATTAAAAAGTGTTGGGGCTAATTGTTGGAATCTATGCTGCACCCATGTGGGAAGGTACCACGGCCCGTGACTTTCTATTTGGCTGTATACTTTGTGTCTTTAAGTCTGAATTTGTAACCTCCATTTGGGTCCACACCCATTGCCATTTTCCACCACCCTTGGACAAAGGAGTAAACTAGAATGCTTAACCTCTCAGAGTTGACTTTACACTTGAAAAAGAAATCTTATTTGGGGGCCCATTACCCTCATTGTCTGATTAACTAGCCTATCTTATGGTGGTAGGGTGAGGGTAAAAACTGCCAGTCACAAGGAGAAAGGTAATGGGTTCCAGTATTATTAAATTATAACCTGGGGACAAAATATTCTCCCCATTTAAGATCTGACAGGATGCCCCATTTAACCAGGGAATGCTTCTGGTTATAGTCCTGCCCGTTACCCACAGAGTTAAAATATAAGGGCCTCCCCAAGTCCCCAAGTATGCAAGCACCTGTGTCTTGACCCTGCTGATTTCTGCAGAAAGAGGTCCCTATCAATCTCTGTATGGTCAGTGTGAGCTTCATTGGACAGAGGTCCCTAGATCCATATGTATATGAAGAGAGAGGCCCTGGGGAACTTGCTTAAAGTTGATGGCATCGTGATGATGATAAAGGAGACTGGTCAAACAACAGTGCCCTGTGTTCCATCCCTGAGTGAAAACTAGAAGGAAAGAGATTTAAGGCACAGTTTTTTAAATAGGCCAGATTCTCTGATCCCTCTCCTGGGATAAAATTTGTTGCATAAATTAAATGTACAGATAATTCCCAGAAGGCAACAATTTTATTTGCAAGTGCCTCCCAGGAAAAGAGAACGGAGCCTGCTTTGCCAGAAGTCTACTCGAAGTGAGTAAGGCCTTTTAGGCCTAAGGGATCCTGAGAAAGATGATCAATTTTATCTTAACAGTATTTGTTTTAGGAGAAAAAAATTTGCTCTGGGGAAATGAAGAGTTGAGGCACTCCTTCCAATAGAACAACCTGACTTAATTTGAGATAATAAGCCATCACTTACAGGACAAACAGGATATAAGGCTAATTGCCAGTGCTAATATTGACCTGAATTAGATGGAAGGGGTAACTGTAAAATTAAAACCTATTATTCCTACTTAAAGACTGGTGAAACTGGTCTGCTGGTGCTTAAAACGAAAAAACTTGGAGACTAAATTCAAAGAAGTAAGAGGCTAAGGAAAAAGCAGCCATTATTTGGCCCTTGTCCTCTGAGGTCAGACAATACCCAGAAAATTATGGGACATCTCTAAGGGTTCTGAAACTCTGGTGATTCACCTGATCTGCCAATCAGGGAGATGGAGAGGATCCTAATGAACAGGAAGCCAAACAGTGCACCTTCTGCAAAGAGGAGGGTCATCGGAGAGGGAAATGTCCCTGATGCTTCTAAGAGAAGCCACACATGGTCTCAAGATCCTGACTCATCCTGGCAGATGGCACCACTGTTGGAGGAAAGCTAAAGGAGCCAAGAGGCTTCGCATACATCCTGGAGGGTGATCTCTGAGGAATCTCAGCTGACTTTTAAGAGTAGATAGGTTCAAGGTTGCTTCTGACCAATTTGGTTTTAAACACCTAGCAGGAGAGTATAGCCAAAGCACAGTCCTGCATAGATATTTAAAAGGAAAAACAATGTTTTTTAAAAAGTGTAACTTAAGATGTACACTTGTGTCCGTCCCACCTAAAGTAAGTAAACCTAGAAGCTGTAAAGGAAGGGTTCTTATGTGGAGATGCCTAATATTTAACCACCACAAATGACTCTAGAGACACAAGCTTGTTCTGTATTTCAGAGTGACTGAAATACTGTTTTTGTACTGTTTACAAAAAAGTACTGCTTTGCTGTCTTGTTTTTTGTTGTCCTAGCGTGATCCTTGCCCTACGTATGCCTTGTCCAGTCACCTGCCATCTACCAGCATGAACCTCCGGATTCCCTAATGTTGAATACCCTTAAAGTCCATGCCCCACCTGACAGAAAACAAGGACTTTGGGTCACTTCCCCCCAACTCCGGCCTCTCTCAGCAGGAAGCAGCTTGGAGATGTCATCGTCCATTTTTCCATAGAAATGGAATGTAGAAATTGACAGTGGGGCAATGTAACAGTGGTTCACTTTACCTTTTAAATATAGCCCTTGCTGCCTATTTTTAAAGGGACAGGTTCTTTCTTTTCCTCTTCTTCCTCTCCCTGTCTCTAATCTGGGGTTGGGGAACAAGATTACCTTGAGTTATCTGTTCTCCACAGGAAGGACATGTCTCCAGAAGAACTAGGACATGACTATCTGCCAAATTAACAATGAATTCAACACATCATCGGGGCACACCTGGGACCCCCTGCCAGGGCACACCTGGAATATAGCCTTTGAATAGCTTCTTTAAAAGCCCTCTGTTTTCCCTGGTGGGCAGAACCACAACCTCTGGGACAGGAGTCCCCTGTGTTTCCTCTTTGCCATTAAAGCAATAAACCTTCTTTTTCCTTCATCTTAAAGCCGTGTCTTCATTATTAAATTGGCATGAATCAGCATTGGGGACAAGGACCTAGCTTTCGATAACATAAGTAGGAGCCCGTGATGAAACCCACCTAAGTCTGCCTTCACTTTACACTTTCCTGGATCTTCCATATAGAAAACGTCGTCTGATTCCTGACAGAATCCTTGTGAGGTCAAGAAAGAAAATGCTGAGAAGTCTGTTTTATAGTTTTACAAGCGAAGTCCAGAGGGGCTTAGCTTTAGGTCAATGATAGAAGGTCCGGACCAGAATTTAAGTCTCTTTATTCTAATTTAATGGTTTTTTGTTGTTGTTGTCGTTTGTTTTTTAAACTAGATTTTGCTAGTTCTGTAACAAACTTGAATAACATTTAGATCAACGCCCTCTGATAAGTTTTTAGGTGTCAGACATTTTGGTTGCAAGTTATAAGACAAAAAGAGGAAATAGTCTCAGGGAAGATACTAGTGAAGAAGATGGAATATTTAAAAACTTCTTATTGAAGTACAACATATGAGCAAAAAAGTACACAACTCAGTATTCAGCTCAATGCACTCACAAAGTGAACACACCCGTGAAGGATCTAGGTAAAGAAAGGGACCGATATCATCATCCTGGCAGACCTCTACACTGACAATGAAATATTCTGCAAGGCAGACTAAAACTGCAGTAACATTGGAGAATTAAGGTCTTCAGAGTGTTGGAAGAAGCAAGGTTCCTGGAGGGAGGCTTCTCAGGTGAGTTGATCCAAACATCTGCCTAGTGCAGAGGAATGGGATAGGGAGGGCTCATAGGATAGGGGAAAGGAGAGGTGGCAGAAGAGGAGGCCAAACAACAAGTCTGAGTTCTTTGTTACCCTGTAGGAGGAAGATGAGAGGGACTGGGGAGTGTCTGAGCACACCCAGCAGCTGGAAGGACCCTGCAGCTGCTGCCAACTTGCCTTGCAGCAAACCTGCCTCGGGGTTGGTGGTGGTGCCTTGTGGGTGAGTCCTCAGTTCCCCTCTCCAGAGCACGATAAACCTCGCTCTCACACTCTCTGTGAGGTTCTTACGGTGGCAAGAAATGTGAGAAAATGTCAAATGTACCTAAATGAGAGTTAGAAGAGACCCCTGTGGCTTTCGCTGAGCTGCCTGACTGCAGCCTCCTGAGGTCCTACCCGAGATGAAGACAGAGGGCAAAGGAAGACTGCCTGCTTGATGTAGAGAGAACTGAGAAGTGGATGTGGTTTAACTAAACCTTTCTTTAGGAAAGACTGTTGCAATATTTGTAGAATATGTGATGTGGTGGTTAACATAAAGCTTCAAGTTTTCTCATGTTTGAATTTTAACTGCTTATCATCTAATTTAAAACTGGAGGCTCTCTCTATGCTTAGTAGTCTTATTAATTTAAGTTTTCTGAAGCAGAAACTCTAAAACAGAAAACTATATGCTCAACAGGTGGCTTGATCATCTTTTCATTAACTGTTTATACCCAGCCTAAGAAAGAAACAGAGGTCTCTGGTTGTTCTTTGATCTCTGATCTTTTTTCCTGTGCACGTCTATCTGGACTGATATTTTCCAAGATGCTGTTAGATTAAGAGTACAGTCTATAACCATGACCATTTTGCCAGAGGAAGCAATTGGAAAATATTCAGGGATTTAGGAGAATGGGGTTGGGGGCGGGGTGCAAATGTGTATGTAGGGTGGTGTGTGTGTGTGTGTGTGTGTGTGTGTGTGTGTGTGTGTACAAGTTTGGCAGAACCATAAAGAGAATTAATCTCTTTGGTAGCTCCCCAGTCAGCCACCTTTTCCATTGCTGCCCTATTATTTCCTCCCTGCCTCCTTCAAATCTTCATTGTCACTCATTCTTACCCTGTACCCAAGCTCCTATTCCAAAGTCTTAATGTACTTGGGCGGCTAAAGCAAAACACATCAGACTAGGTCATTTTTTATTTATTTATTTATTTATTTTTTATTTGCTTATTGATTCATTGAGCACAAATGGAGTACAGCTATTGTTTCACTGGTTGTACACAAAGTAGAATCACACCATCTGTGCATTCATACATGTACCCAGGGCAATGATGTCTGTCATGCATTCTGTTATTATTCTTAACCCCCCCACCCCTGATCCCACCCCTCCCTTCCCTCTATGCTATCTATCCTTCCTCCATTCTTGCCACCCTTCCCCCACACATTATGCATCATCATTCATTTATCAGAGAGACCATTCGGCCTTTGGATTTTTGGGATTGGCTGATCTCACTGAGCATAACAGTCTCCAACATCATCCATTTAAGACTAGGTCATTTTTAAGAAGCAGAAATTCCTTGCTTACAGTTCTGGAGGCAGGGAAGTCCAAGATGAAGAACATTAATGATAGTTAAACACTGACCTGAATGCAGTGAGGTTTTTGAAAAGAAAGGTGAGTATTTCTCTCCAGTGACCTCATTACGTAAAAATGATCAGGCTTGTCATTCAATTTCCATTTGTTAAGCATCTGTTCATTAAACAGATTTGCCCAAGGTCACATACTTGGAGCTGGTTTTCAATCCAGACCTCTCTAATTCCAAAACTCAAGTTCTCATTACAAAACTGTTGCCTAAAATTGTTTTGAGCCTATTGGGAATATAAGTGGGTGGTGTTTGAATTTTTTCTCTTCCTCTTTTCTGTATTTTAAATTTTTTCTAATGATCTTATATTGCTTTTTGAATGAAAAGTGAACTCAATACACCCTAAAAAAATTCTCACCATAGAATTATTATCAATCTAGAAAAGAAATAGCATTCTAACTACTTCAAACAATTTTTCCAATACTAATTTATTGTACCCTTAACAAATTTTCAGACTGAAATGAATTTCTAATTTGAGAAGTTCATTACTCTAGTAACCACTTTCATTTTGTTATATTGGAGGCATCTTTTAAGGGCAAATTCTATTTTCTTTTTTCTCTTCATTAGGCAAAACGTAACTATATTAGGGCTCTTCAGAAAGACAGAACCAATAGGATAGCTCTAGATCTATCTCTGTATCTATATCCAGATATGGATATATAGATAAAATCAATAGGTATGTAATCAACATTATATATAATCAAGAGCTTAATGATGTAGGTATATTCTGAGAAATATGTGCTCAGGTTATTTCATCACTGTGCGAGCACAACATAGTGCACTTACACATACCTTGACAATAGAGGTCAATCACTTGATGTGGCCTTTTGAAGTAATTAAGAGGAAGTAACTAAGAGAGTTGGTAAAGGAGATGTATGAGTCTGCTGCCAGCATAATGTGGAATAGTATTTGAGTAAACTTTATTTATACAAAAAAAAGAAGGTACACTCCAAAGTAATGATAAGAAGCATGGTATAGTAAAACAATCAAGTATAATAAGTTTATTACTGAGTATTAAGTACTCACATAACTGTATGTGCTACAATTTTATACCACTGGCAGCAGAGTAGGTTTGTTCACAACAGCATCACCAAAAACATATGAATAATATGTTGTGCTACAATGTTCTGACATCTACAGAGCCACTAAGTAATAGGAATTTTTAGCTTCATTATAATCTTATGGGACTGCTGTTGTAATATGTGGTCTGCCATTGATGTGAAACAAATGACTGTGAATAAATAGAGTAGAGGTGACTTATTAGGGGAGTTCGCTCATGTGACTGCAAAGACTAAGAAGTCCCATGACAGGGTGTCTGCAAATTGGAGACTCTGGGATGACATTCGCTTGGCTCAGTCCATGTGTAGCTTCAGAAGCCAGAGGGGCCACTGGGGTAAGTCATGCAGCCCAAAGGCCTGAAGGCCTGGAGGATAGGGGAAGAAGAGTATCCCAGCTCCAGGAGAGAGGAGAAATTACCTTTTTTGTTGTTGTTCTGCAAAGGCTTCTAATGTATTGATGGAGCCCACTCACACTGAAGGCAGATCTTCCCCTTGGTCCACTGACTTACACACCAGTGTCCTCTGGAAACACCCTCACAGCCACATCCAGAAGTAATGCTTTACCAGTTCTCGAGATATTCCTTAATTCATCAAGTTTATACCTAAAATGATCCATCACAACAGCTAACTTTTCTGGCTCACTTTTTTGGAGAGGATTAGCATAAATTCCCCAGTGAAGGAAATGACTGGGGTGAAGGATTCTTAAGTACTAAGATTAAAGAATGGTCGATAAAGCAGTGACTGGAGAGCTCTGAATTTTGAAAGCATATGTCCAAAGGCAGCTTTTTCTGTAATAAAAGGGCACTGTAAAGGGGACTCAAATGAGTTCAGGAAGAGTGCTACAAAAACAGAAGCTGGACTCAACCTCAAAACTTACCTTTTTTTTTTTTTTAATTAATTTTATCATTTATTTCCTTGTGCTAGGTCAGCTAAGAAAGTTTGTCATTTTAATTTGCTTTGATACTCACAAAAATTGTCAATTTATTTTTAACAATAAAAACATGAAGCATGATTTGAAAGAACATGTATGTAAATAAGCCAGAGTCCAGTGAGATTTACTCTGTTTTATGTTAAAATCACTCCTTTGAACCATGTAACTATACCCCTTCCATTACAGTTGCCACACTCTCTTAGGACTTCCTAAGTGATCTAAATCAAATTATTGTACTTTTTAAAGAAAATTTATTTTTTATCATTTTTTGATTCATTGTATACAAATGGAGTACAACTTTCATTTATCTGGTTGTCAAAACCTACCTTCTTCACAATTTTTTTTTAAACTTGCCTTAATTCTGGGCCATTCTTCTCATTACTATTATCTTCTCATTACTATTATTATTATGTCAATCAGGAAATGATGGCATACTAATTGAATCCAGAGGTTATCTAGGCATTCTTTTCTCTGGACTCTCTAAAACTTGTACCATGAAGCAAACTCACTAATTTGAAAACACAGAGGGAAAAGACAGGAAATGTAAATTAAACAAACTCACACATACAAACACAAAAATTTCATCAAATATAACTATCATCTTCTATCCCTCTATACCTCTCCTCATTGTTGAATTTTATAGCTTGCTTTTTTAAAAAAATTTATTTTGCCTGCGTTACTTTGACTCTGAATGTATAATAGGGAAAGAAGTGGAAATGAATTTATTCCAATCTTTTTCTGTAAGAGTCTAGGTATCAAAAAGAAATAGGTAAAGGAGACAATTTCTTATGATCTGAGGTTCACGGGGTTCCCCACACATGAAAGGGATTGCATGCAAAGGCCCCAGACAGGTCTAAAGATCCATTGTGAACTTAATAACTAAATCTGAGGATACACACATCTGGAAAGTGCCCCAAGAATATTAAACATTTGGGAACACATGTTGCTAGATTTTGTTAAGCAAGTTTCAAAGCTACAGTATCTCATGCACAAGAAATACTGCTGTGACTGCAGGTATGCTGGGGAAGTCTGGAGTGTGCCTTTCAAGGGGAAAGTGGTCAGGTCTGGGTAAGTGTTTCATGCTCTCGTGACCTTGGGGATGAACAATCTAATGAAATCTCCAGATGACAGCTTGGAAGCTTGCAATATGAGAGAGGGCCAAAAATGGCGTGGGCCTGAGAAAGGAATAGGATACTTACTTTGGGGGTAGAAATGCATTACTATAGAAGAAGTAAATACCACAAGACAGCTTTCCATCTGGTATGAGGCCAGACTGGCCCCCACAGGGAACCATTCTGAAAGGGTATAATCAGCTAGTGGGATCCATGGCCTTGAGAGCAAATATAACCAACCAATTAAACAGGGATATGGACCAGAAGAATTCCTATAACAGTAGGGAAAATTAACAGAGGGTATCCTTAATCCCCCTGGTAGTACAAGTTTAATTTGGAATTTGATTCAAGGTTTTTCTTGCAGGTACCAGCATTCTGATCCCATTCTCTGAAATACTTGGCCCTGACTGCTATAGCATGTCGGGCCTTGAATCAGGCCAGACGTTACTAATTTGAAAAGGCCTTGCTCTCTCTCTCCTCCCACCCTATCCCTCTCTCTCTCTTTCTCTTTCCTGATGCAAACCCCAAACCCAGAAGTCCTTGTCTCATCTGTGCCAGCAGCATGGTGTGGTTGTGGAACACACTGCTTTGCTCAAACCTTGCTTTTAAGCTTTACTCTTGTAGACTTTGAAACTCCAAAGGTATATACTCTTCTCCTTTTTCTGTTACTGTTTTTCAGAGGTTGTTCCCTGAGGAAAGCAATGAATAGCATCTGCTGATGAAATGGCACAGACTTGCTGAGCTGAATGCCATACCTGGGGGAGCAGAATGGAGGATAAAGTGGAATTCAAAGCATTTGACCTTCCCTTATTTTGACACAATTCATTTCAGTGACCTTGATTCTGCTAAATTCAGGTGGCTTAGGAGTTTTATCTGTGAATTAGCTAAGAAATTCACATTGACAGAAAAAATGCAGTGGAATAGCTTGATAACTAGGAGAGAAGGTGGAGCTGTGGGAACTTTTTGTTTCTAGGGTCTCCTTGGCTTCATAGGGAAAAAGCTTTGAAGCAATTAATGTTTCTATAGGTCAATACATTTTCCATTTTCCTATTCTTTTTTGCCTTTTGGGAAGGATTTAGGACACTGATGACTTCATACCCTGAAAGGTTTTCTCAAACTCCATATTCTATTTAACTGTGTCTGACCCCAGAAATCAAAGAGAGGAAAAGCTGGCCAAAGTTCTACTACATGCCACATGAAAAAGGGTCAGGTTTGCCATATCTTAACTGTGTCAACTTCCTGTCATCTCCCACATGGGGTGTTCACACCAAAGGCAAAGGAAATGATGGCATTTCCTTTAGCTGTGAGTGGGATTTTAGGAGAGATATTTTGCTGCTGTTAAAATTACTCATCTACACTAAGCACACCTCCCCCAGGCTGGTGGCCTACTGTTTGCTGCTGTGCATGTACCTCCCCAGTCTTTTGGGTCAATTGCTTGTGAACTTGTGATTAGATTACAGTTAGGTGGGTAGAGATATATCTTATCAGCTTTTATGTAACTGGATGGTAGCTGATCTCTGTCTCATAGCAGAAACTCAGTAAATATTTTCTTACTTAGCTCTAGCTGTAGCAAGTCTGAGATAATGCAAATAAATCCAAAGGACCAGGATATAGAGGATCCATGGTATGGTGAATAGTGGCCCCCTCAAAATGATATGTCCATGAATTAATCCCTGGAAACCATGAATGTGATTTTATTTGGAAAAAGCGTTTTTGCTGATGTAATGAAGGGTTATGAGATAAGATGATCTTGTATTATTCAGATGGGACCCAAATTCAATAACAGGTGTCCTTGTTGGAGACACATAGAGGACAGACACACACAGAGGAGACCGAGGCAAGGATTGGGATGATGTATCGATACTAATAACTGCTAGCAGCCACCAGATGCTGGAAGACAAACGTGAAACTGATTCTCCCTTGGAGCTCCAGAAGCAATCAACACTACAGACACTTAATTTTAGACTTCTAGGTTTCAGAAAGGTCAGAGAATGAACTTCTGTTGCTGTAAGCTACCGGGTTTATGGTAATTAGTTATGGCAGCCATGAGAAACTGATATACAATCTGCAGGAAATTCATAGAAGGCAGAGTACAATGTTTATTTTTCAAACATCCCTGTAGAAACTGACGGTTCCCATCCCATGGTGTGCAGAGGAAGATAAGCCAAATGAGGGTCATAGTGTCTCACCCAGGGTGCTGTGTTCTCCTGTAAATCTCACTGAGTAAGGACTTCCTGTTTCCGAATGCTGATCCAGTTTCGCTTTGGGTAAGTCACTCTTTCTCCCTGGACTTCAGTTTCCTGGTTACAACAGGGACGTGTTCTCTAACTGTACCTCATATTTCTACAGAACTATCTGAGGTAGGGAGGGGGAGGGTAGTGAGCTCACAGTGGGGGTGTGTTTGTGAGAGACAGTCACATGAGTGGCACAAGTTAAAGGCTGGTTAGTAGAGAGGGCATTAAATAGTACAAAATATTTAGATTTCCTGGTAGCCTCCCACCAAGGAGTTTATGGCTCCTCTGTAATTCTGGAGTGGGGACACTTACTCATTTATTTTCCCGACAGACCTGGACCAAACATTATACATCACTGCCTTTTTATGAGAAATTAACAATCTTCTGGTGACAGCACAGCTGTGCCAGCTGAGGGACTGCAGCTGAGTCAATGTACATTCTAACCAGGAACACTGTGGGCTAGAAAAATGGCCTATGCTGAAAGAACATCAGTCCCAAGAGAGGCCACCTGGAGCCTTGCACTCTGGCATGGAAGGCTAAACCTTCCTCATGAGCCCCATGAACTGAGGTGTTCTTGCTGTTCCATAGCGGCCACTGCATGAAGTGACATAAAAGCAAATGAGATATATCACTACCCACCAAACTATAATCTAATAACAGGCTCACAAGTAACTGACCCCAAACTCTGGTGCCTCCGCCCTTTACCTCATGCCAAAGTTCATTTGAGGGATCACCCGACCCCATCTGCTTAGGGCTGAGGATCAGTTGAGGGTGGGGTGTGGGATCCCCCAGACAGGCACAGGGAGTCATTGAGGTCCAAGGGCCACAAGATGATTCTGAGTCCACGGGAGGGCTCTGTACCCATCCTTGTCTGGATGCCAAGGAGTTGTTTATGGACACTGAGCAATGTTTTCTTGGACATCCAGCTGTGAAGAATCTGTCATGAATTTAATCTTCTTGAAGGATAGACGCCACAGAGCCACGTGGCACATTCTGGGACGAAGGCAGTTATCTCATATGGCCCTTCCTAGCACAGGGTCGAGAGTCAGAGTGTGGGTTGGAATCCAGGTTCAGGCCTTACCAACTGTGGAACTTTTCTTCTCTAAGTCTCAGATTTCTCATTTGTAAAATAATACTGGCACATGATGTCATGTAAATACAGAGATACTTTGGATTAGACAGAGAGGAGTGAAAGGAGGGGAGGTGGTATCAGGTAGGAAGGATGGTCAAATGAATTGGGCATTATTATCTACGTGTAACCCTACACCATGTACAACCAGAAGAAGGAGAAGTTATACTCCATTTGTGCATGATATATCCAAATGCTTTCTACTGTCATGTATAATTAGAACTAATTAGAGCAAATAAAAACAGGGCTGGGGATGTATCTCATTGGCCTCCTGGGATCAATACCCAGTACCACAAAATAAAATAAAAATAAAATAAATTATAAATATGTAGGCATCTAATACTTAATATTAAGTGAATAAGCTGAAGAAATGGGCAGGTCAACACAGTGGAAAATTTCAACTCTCCTCCATCAGCAATTGCTGGACCCAAGGCCAAAAAATAAATAAATAAACAAAAACACAGAGGATAAGAACAACACTATAATTCAACTTCACCCATGTGACATTCATAAAGCATTACACCCAAGTATAATATACACATTATTTTCCAAGTCCACATGCTACAAAATCACACATAATTTATTCTTTGACCATAACACATTTCTATTCATGGGTCATGGATGAAAACACAAGGAAAATTAGAAAATATGTGATCTAAATGAAAACAAGAATACAAAGTGAAACTATAGCTTTTAAACGCTTATTACAGAAATGATGCAGGCTCTAAAAACACTAAGTTTCCAGCTGAAGAATTGAGAAAAACAAGAGCAAAGTAAACAAAAAGTAAGTAGAAGTTAAAAAACAGAAAGCAATGATTATATAAAAGAACTTAACAAAACAAAGTAGAATCCATTGATATTAAAAGGGTAATATATACAACATGACCAAGTAGGTTTTATACCAGGAATCCAAGTTTGCTTGCCATTGAGAAATCAATCAATGTCATTTATCATCTTAACAGCTTAAAGAGGAAGGATCACATTGTTTCAATGTGTGCAGGTAAGCATTTGAAAATTTCAACCCCCTTTCATGATAGAAATTAAGAAATAGTAGGAATTTTTCTCAAACTGATAAGATCTTTTTAAAAACTTTAAGTACTTTCCTTGAAAGAGAAAGGCAAAATTATCACCCCTTAGGTCAGGGCTAAGGTCCCTGTTCATTCTTGCTACTTCTATTCAACACTGTTCCTCAGTTTTAACCCATATGGTGAACAGAAGGAAGGGAGGAATGAAGGAAGGAAGGAAGGGAGTAAGGGAGGAAGGGAGGAAGGGAGGAAGGGAGGAAGGGAGGGAGGGAGGGAGGAAGGAAGGAAGGAAGGGAGGAAAGAAGGGGAAAAGACAAAAATTGGCAAGGAAGAAATATTTGCAGATGTTTGCTTAGCTAAAAAAAGCTAAGGATTCTGCAAAAGAACTACTAGAATCAATGAATGAATTTAGCAAAATCAAGGAGTACAAGGATAATATGTAATAATCCATTGAATTTTTATATACTATTTGGAAGAAATTGGAAAATTAAATTAAAAAAATACAATTCCTTTACAGTAGCAACCAAACAATATAAAATACTTAGAAATAACTCAAAAAAAGAGATCTAAGACCTTCACACTGAAATTTAGATAGTATTATTTAGAGAAATTTGAGAAGGCCTAAAGAAATCAAGAAGTATATCATGATTACAGATTAGAACACTGAGATTTAAAATATCCCCAAATCTGTCGGTACAATACCAATAAAACTTGTAGCAGTTTTTTTTATAGAAACTGGAAAACTGATTTGAAATTATATATAGATTTGTAAAAGACCTAGAGTAACCACACAAATTTTTATTTTTTTAAATAAAGAACAAATTAGAGGACCTAGTGTATTTGATTTCAAGGCTCACTCTAAAGTTATAGGAATCAAGACATTTTAGTGTTGGCAAAAGGATTATCTATGCATCAGCAAAACAGAATAGAGTCCAGAAAGAGATCCACATATGTATGGTCACTTGATTTATTACAAAGGCATCAAGGTAATTTAATGAGGAAAAATGTCTTTTCAAAAATTGATGCTGAATAGTAGATTGTAACAGACATTATTACCTCATGTACGTGTATGACTGCATGATCAATGTGATCCCACAATATGAACAATCAGAAAAGTGAGAAATTATTCTCCATTTATGTATGTTATCAAATACATAAATGCATTCTACTGTCATGTATAACTAATTAGAACAAATAAAAGTTGATGCTGAAAAGATCATTAGAGGGAAGGAAGCAGGGAGAGAGGAAAGGAAAGGGGAAGGAGAGGTTCGGGGTCTAGGGCTGAATTAGAATAAGATATTCCATGTTTGTATATTTAGGTCAAAATGGATTCTACTGTTATGTATAACTAAAAGAACCAGTAAAAGAAAAGTTGATCCTGGATATCAATACAAAAAAAAAATCAACCTTGCCTTATCTCATTTGTAGAATTATGCTAAAATGAATCAAATGCCTAAATACAAAATCCAATATTATAAAACATCAAGAAGAAAGACGAAAATCTTTGGTATCTTGGGATAAGCAAAGTTGTCTTAGACGAACTGCAAAGAACAAAAGCCATGAAAAAATGATACAATTGGACTTCTTCAAAATTAAAAACATTTGTTTTTCACAAGAAAGCAAAAAGGCAAACCACAAACTTGGATAAGCTATTTGCAACACATATATCTGCCAAAAGACTTGGTTCGAAAATATATAAAAACTCTTGAGAATAAGAAGGAGACAACTCAGCTAAAACATGAACAAAAGGTTTAGGCACTTCATGTAAGAAGATATATGAATGGTACATGAACATAAAAAATACACTTAATGCCATCAGTCACCAGGGAAATGCAAACCAAAACCATTATGACTATCACTGTACATCTATTAGAATGACTAAAATTAAAATAACTGAAAAAAACTAGGTTTTGGTGAGGATGTGAGCAACTGGAACTTTCTTGAACTATTGGTAGGAATGGAAAATGGTTCAACCATTTGAAAACAAATTTGCAGTTCCTTGAAAGGTTAAAACTATGCCTATCATATAGCCCCCATTCCACTTGTAGAAAACAGAAGACATACACTTCCATAAAGACTTGTATACAAATGCGCATAGCTCCTTTATCTTTAATAACTAAACCTGAGAACAACCCAAATGTGTATCAACAGTTGAAATTACAACTCCCATATGGAGGGATACTACTCAGCATTAAAATAAATATAATATTGCTATATCGGCAATGTAAATAAATCTCAAAATGATTATGTTGAATGAAAAAATCCAAGCCCAAAAAGAGTGCATGTAATGATTTCACTTGTTAAAAGGCAAACTGAACCACATTAAGTATTAAAAATTTTATGTGAGTAGACATTGATTCATGAATCAGACAGCTCTAAACCACACATGGTTTGAGGACTCCCCCGAAAAGGGCACAAGGGGAAGATTTTTTTAGAATGAATGCAGAAGCAATGAAAAAAACAATTTTTTTGATTGGTCAAAGTGTAGCAGTACATTGATTTAGGTCATTCTAGTGAAAAGTCCCTAATTAGAAGTTAGTTGGTGGTTTCTGATTCGTTAAGTTCAAATTTCATGTTGCTATTTACAGTGATTTGGGTTTCAGTTTGCTTTCACGGAGACTCAGAATGCAGGTTAATTGTCTTCCATTTAATTATTTTAACACATTTGTATAAAATTATAGCAAATGAAAGCAATTAATAGTGACAAAACAGATCAGTGGTTGTCCAGGGACTGAGATGGAAGGTGGGATCAGAAAAAAGCATGAAAAAAACTTCTGGTAATGATAGAAATACTTGTTGCCTTGATTTTTTAAGTGTATGTTAAAACTTATTAAAGTACAGGCTCTTAATGTGTGGGATATATTTCACTTATACCCTAATAAAATTATAAAAGATTTTAAAAATATGTAACCACAGCAAAACGGAAAAATGAAAATAAGAGAGAAAGCATGTGCTACAAATTTTGACAATTGTTTAATATGGATGATGGGTACAGAGAGGTTCACTGTACTCCACTATCTTCTGTTGCATATATTAGAAAATTTTCCTAATATAATTTGTTGTAAGTACAACTAAGTTGCCACTTTGGGAGTAGTATTCTGCAGAGCTAAGATGATATGAATCTGTAGCCATTATATGGTTTTTTTGTTCTATGTCTCAAAATTTATATGTGGGTAAAGAAATCAAGTGGTGGAATGAGTGGTCCCTCCCACTAGCACTACTATGTCTTTCTGGGGAATTTCTCCTTTCCACTTCAGCACGTTTAGTCTTTGCTTGACTGAAGGTTCTGGTTCACTGGGAACTGTCACAAATCTCAGGGAACACCGTGAAAGTCCCATTAAACCTGAAGTAGAGGTCTCCAACTCTTTGTTCTCAGGACCCTTTTAAATTCTTTGTAGACCCCAGTGAATATTATTTTTGTGAGTTTTTCCTCTACCACTAATTAGTCTATTTGTAATTAAAGTTCAGGAATTTCAAAATATTAATTTATTTTAAAATAATAGTAAACCAAATTCATATTAAAGTGAAAAACATTTTTTAAAATTATTTTTTATTTTTACAGACTGCATTTTGATTCATTGTACACAAATGGGTACATCTTTTCATTTCTATGGTTGTGCATGATGTACATTCATACCATTTGTGTAATCATGCATGTACACAGGGTAATGATGTCTGTCTCATTCCACCATTTTTCATGCCCTCCTTCCCTCTCATTTCCCTCTACATAATCTAAATTTCCTCCATTCTTCTCTCACTCCCCACGTCCCCCACCACCATGACATATCATCATCCACTTTTCAGGGAAAACATTTGACTTTTGGTTTTTGGGTTTGGCTTATTTCACTTAGAATGATATTCTCCAATTCCATCCAATTCTATTCTTCTTTATGGCTGGATAATATTTCATTGTGTATATATACCACAGTTTCTTTATCCATTCATCTGTTGAAGGGCATCTAGGTTGGTTCCACAATCTAGCTATTGTGAATTGAGCAGCTGTAAACATTGATGTGGCTGTGTTACTGTAGTGGGCTAATTTTAAGTCCTTTGGGTATAAACCGAGGAGTGGGATAATTGGGTCAAAAGGTGGGTCCATTCCAAGTTTTCTAAGGATTCTCCATGCTGCTTTCCAGAGTGACTGCAACAATTTGCAACTCCACCAGCAATGTATGAGTATGCCTTTTTCCCCACATCCACGCCAACACTTATTTTTGTTTGTGTTCTTAATAATACCTATTCTAATTGGGGTAAGATGAAATCTTAGGGTAGTTTTGATTTGCATTTCTCTTATTACTAGAGATGTTGAACATTTTTTCACATATTTGTTGATTGCTTGTAGACTCTCTTCTTTGAAGTGTCTGCTCATTTCCTTAGCCCATTTGTTGATTGGGTCATTTCTATTCTTGGTGTAAAGTTTTCTGAGTTCTGTATAGATTCTGGAGATTAGTGCTCTATCTGAAGTGTGTGTGGCAAAGATTTTCTCCCACTCTGTAGGCTCTCTCTTCACATTGTTGATTATTTCCTTTGCTGATAAAAAGCTTTTTAGTTTGAATCTATCCCAATTATTGATTCCTGCTTTTATTTCTCATGCTTTCAAAGCCATGTTAAGGAAGTCTGGTCCTAAACCAACATGATGAAAGTTTGGACCTACTTTTTCTTCTATTAGGTGCAGGGTCTCTGGTCTAATTCCTAGGTCCTTGATCCATTTTGAGTTGAGTTTTGTGTAGAGTGAGAGATAGGGGTTTAGTTTCATTTTACTGCATATGGATGTCCAGTTTTCCCAGCACCATTTGTTGAAGAGGCTGTCTTTTCTCCATTGTATGTCTTTGGCACCTTTGTCTAGTATGAGATAACTGTATTTATATGGGTTTTTCTCTGTGTCCTCTATTCTGTACCATTAGTCTACTTGTCTATTTTGGTGCCAATACCATGCTGTTTTTGTTACTATTGCTCTATTGTACCATTAGTCTACTTGTCTATTTTGGTGCCAATACCATGCTGTTTTTGTTACTATTGCTCTATAGTTGAAGGTCTAGTATTGTGATACCACCTGCTTCACTATACCTGCTAAGGATTGCTTTAGCTATTCTGGATCTCTTATTCTTCCAAATGAATTTCATGATTGCTTGCCCTATTTCTATAAGGAAGGTCAATAGGATTTTAATTGGAATTGCATTGAATTTGTATAGCACTTTTGGTAGTATGGCCATTTTGACAATATTAATTCTGCCTTTCCAAGAACATGGGAGATCTTTCCATCTTCTAAGGTTTTCTTTAATTTCTTTCTTGAATGTCCTGTAGTTCTCATTGTAGAGGTCTTTCACCTCTTTTATTAGATTGATTCCCAAATATTTTATTTTTTTGAGGCTATTGTGAATGGAGTAGATTTCCTAATTTCTCTTTCAGAGAATTTATCATTTATGAATAAAAATGCATTGGATTTGTAAGTGTTGATTTTGTATCATGCTACATTACTGAATTCATTTATGAGTTCTAGAAGTTTTCTCATGGAATTTTTTGGATCCTCTAAATATAGAATCATGTCATCAGCAAATAGTGATAGTTTGAGTTCTTCTTTTCCTATTCATATCCCTTTAATTTCTTTGGTCTGTCTAATTGCTCTGGCTAGAGTTTCAAGGACAATGTTGAATAGAAGTGGTGAAAGAGGGCATCCCTGCCTTGTTCCAGCTTTTAGGGGGAATACTTTCAGTTTTTCTCCATTTAGAATGTTGTTGGCTGGGGACTTAGCATAGATAACCTTTACAATGTTGAGGAATGTTCCTACTATCGCTATTTTTTCTAGTGTTTTGAGCATGAAGGGGTGCTGTATTTTATCAAATGCTTTTTCTACATCTATTGAAATAATCATGTGGTTCTTGCCTTTAAGTCTCTTGATGTGGTGAATTACATTTATTGATTTTTGGATGTTGAACCAACCTTGCATCCCCAGGATGAAACCCACTTGATCATGGTGCACTACCTTTTTAATATGCTTTTGTATGCAATTTGCTAGAATTTTATTAAGAATTTTTGCATCTATGTTCATTAGGGATGTTGGTCTGAAATTTTCTTTCCTTGATGAGTCTTCATCTGGTTTTGGTATCAGGGTGATATTAGCTTCATAGAATGAGTTTGGAAGGGTTCCCTCCTCCTCTATTTCATGAAATACTCTGAGGAGTATTGGAATGAGCTCTTCTTTGAAGGTCTTGTAGAACTCTGCTGTGAATCCATCTGGTCCTGGACTTTTCTTTTTTGGGAGGCTTTTGATGACTTCTTCTATTTCATTGCTTGAAATTGATCTATTTAAATTGTGTATGTCCTCCAGATTCAGTTTGGATGGATCATATGTTTCTAGAAACCTGTTGATGTCATCAAGATTTGCTGTTTCTTTGGAGTATAGATTTTCAAAGTAGTTTCTAATTATGTTTTGTATTTCAATAGTGTCTGTCATGATATTTCCTTTTTCATCACAAATTTTAGCTATTTGAGTTTTCTGTCTCCTTCTCTTCCTTAGTATGGCTAAGAATTTATCAATTTTGTTTATTTTCTCAAAGAACCAACATTTTGTTTTGTCAATTTTTTGAATTGTTTCGTTTGTTTCAATTTCATTGATTTCCTCTCTGATTTTAATTATTTCCTGTCTTCTACTACTTTTGGTGTTGATCTGTTCTTCTTTTTCTAGAGCTTTAGAGGTAATGTTAGGTCATTTAATTGTTGACTTTTTGTTCTTTTACTGAATGCACTCCATGCAATAAATTTTCCTCTTAGTACTGTTTTCAAAGTGTCCCAGAGATTTTGATATATTGTATCATTGTTCTCATTTACCTCTAAGAATTTTTTTTATCTCCTGCCTGATGTCTTCTGTTATCCATGCATCATTCAATAGTGTATTATTTAGTCTCCAGGTGTTGGAGTAATTTCTATTTTTCATTTTATCATTGATTTCTAATTTCATGTCATTATGATCTGATAGAATGCAAGGTAGTATCTCCGTCTTTTTGTATTTTCTAAGAGTAGCTTTGTGGCATAATATATGGTCTATTTTAGAGAAGGATCCATGCACTGCTGAGAAGAAGGTATATTCGCATGTTGATGGATGGAATATTCTATGTATGTCTGTTAAGTCTAAATTATCGGTTGTGTTATTGAGTTCTATGGTTTCTTTGTTCAAATTTTGTTTGGAAGATCTGTCCAATGGTGAGAGAGGTGTGTTAAAATCACCTAGCATTATTGTGTTTTGGTCTATTTGGTTCCTGGAATTAAGAAGGATTTGTTTAAGATACATGGATGCACTGTGGTTTAGGGCATAAATATTTATGATTGTTATGTCTTGCTAATTTATGCTTCCCTTAAGCAGTATGAAATGTTCTTCTTTATCCCTTCTAACTTTGACTTGAAGTCTGCTTTCTCTGAAATGAGGATGGAAATTCCCGCTTTTTTATTGAGTTTGTGAGCGTGGTATGTTTTTTCCCATCCTTGCACCTTTAGTCTGTGGGCATTTTTTTTCTATGAGATGAGTGCCTTGAAGGCAGCATATTGTTGGGTCTTTCTTTTTAATCCAATCTTCCAGTCTATGTCTTTTGATTGATGAGTTTAGTCCATTAACATTCAGGGTAATTATTGAGATATGACTTGTATTCCCCGTCATTTTGATTTATTTTTGTCTTTTAACTTAACTTGGTTTGTCCTTTAATTGCTTATTCCTTTAGGGTAGTTCCTCCCTGTGCTGACTTACATTGTTGTTTTTCATTTCTTCCTCATGGAATACTTTGCTGAAGATGTTCTGTAGTGTAGGCTTTCTATTTGTAAATTCTTTTAGCTTTTGTTTATCATGGAAGGATTTTATTTCATCATCAAATCTGAAGGTAAGTTTTGCTGGGTATAAGACTGTTGGTTGGCATCCATTTTCTTTCAGAGCTTGAAATATGTTGTTCCAGGCCCTTCTAACTTTTAGGGTCTGGGCTGAGAAATCTGCTTATATGTGTATTGGTTTCCCCTGTATGTAATCTGATGCTTTTCTCTCACAGCCTTCAAAATTCTATCTTTATTTTGTATGTTAGATATTTTCATTATAATGTGCCTTAGTGTTGATTTTTTGTAATTTTGTACATTTGGTGTCCTGTAAGCCTTTTGTAATTGATTTTGCATTTCATTCATCAGATTTGGGAAATTTTCTGATATTATTTTGTTGAATAGATTATTCATTCCTTTTGTTTGTATCTCTGTGCCTTTCTCGATTCCAATAATTTTTAAATTTGGTCTTTTCATGATATCCCATAATTCTTGGAGGTTCCATTTATGACTCCTTACCATCTTCTCTGTTTGGTCAACTTTATTTTCAAGATTAAATATTTTGTCTTCATTGTCTGAGGTTCTGTCTTCCAAGTGATCTATCTGTTGGTGATGCTTTCTATTCATTTTTTTATTTGGTTTATTGTTTCCTTCATTTCAAGGATTTGTTTTGTTCTTTTTTTTTCAGAATCTCTATCTCATTATTGAAATGATCTTTTGCTTCCTGTAATTGATCTTTTAACTGTTTATTGGTGCAATCATTCATTGCCTGCATTTGCTCTCTTAACTCATTGTTTGCATCTCAGATCATTTTAATTATGTACATTCTGAACTCCCTTTCTGACATTTCTTCTGCCATATTGTCATTGGGTTCTATTGATATAGCATCAAGGTTTGTTTGGTACACTTTCTTCCCTTGTTTTCTCATGTTATTTGTGAGTCTTCCCCTCTAGCAGTGCGAATCTGAGGGTTTGCCATTTCCCCCCTACAGACTTACAGTGTCCCTGCAGATTTCCAATACCTCACCTTGAAGTGAGAGATCAATACTAGCAGCACACCATAAAACAATATGTGTCTTTAACCCAGATAGTCACTGTTAAGATATTGACTGTGTTGTGTTACTAAGCAGAGATGATGAATTCAAATTATTATCTATAGCATAACCAATAGGTTTGTAATAAGGACCACAATTTCTAATGGTGGACAAAGAAGATGAGGAGGGGTGTAGGATTTAATGTTAACAAGAGGTGAGTCTATAGAGTTACTATGTCATAGAAATAGTGAAAGTGGAATTAAAAGAAATAGGTTGTTATAATGAGAAAAGGGAGAAAGAGTCTCCAACAAAACAGATATATAAAGGGAAAAAAGAGTAAGAAAATATTAATGAAAGAAAGAAGTAGAAATATAGTAGGTAGAATAGGAACAATCAAAATAGTACTACTAATTAAAAAAAGTCTGCAATAAATTTATACTGTACTGCTCAAACCTCCTAGTCTTCCATAGCCTGGTGCTTGAGAGGAACTTGATAAAGCAGTGTCCCACGAAGTGTGTTTACCCCCTAAGGATGGTGTCTTCCAGGTTGGCAATAATCAATGCTAGTGGGCAAAGGTGACCCTGTGTTGATAGAGGGTCATTTGCAGTGCAGACACAAGACTGTATGGCAGGCCTCAGTGCTAGACTGCAGGCTAGGGGCACAGGTCTCAGGGCTAGACCGTGGGGGCTACATGCTGTATGGGGCGCCTGGGCCTGTGCTGTGCTTGGCACTGGAGGCTGCAGGCTGGGCAGCAGGGCCTGTGCTGAGCCTGGGGCTGTAGATTTGTGTGGCTGGGCCTGTCTCCATTGTATGTTTTTGGCTCTTTTGTCTAGTATGAGGTAACTGTATTTATGTGGGTTTGTCTCTGTGTCTTCTATTCTGTATATGGGTCTGCCTGTCTATTTTGGTGCCAATATCATGCTGTTTTTGTTACTATTGCTCTGTAGTATAGTTGAAGGTCTGGTATTGTGATACCTCCTGCTTCACTTTTCCTGCTTAAGATTGTTTTGGCTATTACATGTCTCGTATTCTTTCAGATGAAGTTCATGATTGCTTTCTCTATTTCTATGAGGAATGTTATTGGGATTTTAATTGGAATTGCATTGAATCTGTATAGTGCCTTTGGTAGATTGGCCATTATGACAATTTTAATTCTGCCTATCCAAGAACATGGGAGATCTTTCCATCTTCTAACGTTTTCTTCAATTTCTTCCTTTAGTGTTCTGTAGTTTTCATTGCAGAGGTCTTTCACCTTTTTTGTTAGATTGATTTAATGAAAAAATTGTTTCCAGAACAAAAAATTTAACAAGAGGATGTCATTGTTTTACACTTTTGCCAATTTTCTTAATGTCTGGCTTAATAGAAGACACACGAATTCTCATATCTACTTCTGCATTCAATCTGCTGTGGTATGTTGTTTTAGTATATGAAGAAAATTTGGTCTCTTGAAGATATGAAGTTGAAAATGTGGACCCCATGAAATAGTCTTGGGAACTCACAGTCTCTTCAGACCTCTCTTTGGAGATCCTTTTACTGATAGTTATGACTTCTGCTTAGTCATTTTGGACTCCTCATGTGGTAGACCAACAGAAAAAACAAAAACAAGAAACAAAAAAACAAGTTACTCTAGTGGGAAGTATAGGTCCTGATTACCATAAGGAGATAGGAGATAGGATTGCTAATGCGTGATATCAGCAGGTGAAAGGTCTGAATTCAGGAAATTCACTGTAACACTTCTTATTGATAACATGGTGATCATCACAACCAGGGAAGTCAAGCAATTTCCTTTGACAAACACATGGTAAATCAGGGACTCAGATTCCTCAGACATGAAGGTGAGGTCATCACATTAACATAGCATCCTAGACCAGCAGAATTGCCAAAAAGGTGATACAGGAGGAAATGATGATTCCTATTTATGACTTTGGGAACAATTGCAACTGTGGGGACTGTATCTTGCCCTATTAACCTTGTGTTCTCTTCATTTTTTTTTTTTTTTTTTTTGTGTGTGTGTGTGTGTGTGAAATTCTGACCAGTTATCTCCTAAAGAATCAGGAACAAAACATAGGCAGCTTAATGTAGGGTTCAAGGGGATCTGAGTGATATAAGGGAGGACTGTTAGTTCTCAACCCCTATCCTTCCAACAGTCTCCAGCCCCTTACATGCTGGTGAATGTCTGCTTCAAGCTTCTGAGACTCTAAGGCTGCACAACCCATTCAAGTAGACCACTGGGCATGCTTGGGGAACATGGGATTCCTGAAACATCCTTGAACCAATGTTGAAAGGCAATTAGTGGATGATACCCCGGTTCCTTATGCCTGGTGGAGATAATGGATTCATGTAATGCAGTCTCCTGTAGGGTTCTTGAAATCTAAATCCCGATTGCCACTGTAGAAAATTGCTCATCATCACACCCTGCATTGCTTCTGTGTTTCACTTCCCCACCCCCCTATCTGTGATTCCTTAGATCTGATCTCAGATAAATTTCTATCACTGTTTTAACAGCTGTTTCCGGGAGAACCCAAAGTAAGCACTGTCTTCCCACTAAAACTCAACCTCCCATCCACCAGGGTGTCAGTTCATCAGAATCACTGTCTCTCAGATAAGATTACAAACATTCAAACAAATCTTTTACAATTAATTTATGTGCTGTTCCTCTCATGTAATGATTTGAGGTTGTAGCAACCTCAAGCACAATAAATTAAAGAAATGTGATGTGAAAACAGAAAGCAGTGGGTGTTGCGTTGGAGGACTAGTTGGTTGAGGGGATATTCTGTAGCATGAGAACATTTCTTATTCTGTCATGAGTAGAAGTGGGTTTGGCACTAACCACTTCTTGAACTACTCTTTTTTGTTTTTAATTAATCTTGAGTTCTAATGTGTTAGCATCCTTTTTCCAATGTATGTTTAGCAATTTTTAGAGTTTATGTAAAAAAAAATACCAACAAATTAGTTCCATTGAAAGATCAAGTTTAACTTCAAAACTACCATGTTCTTCTAGGTTAAAAAAAAAAAAAAGCATGCGTTTGATGGGTTAAGAAAAAAAAAGGTAAGCATGGAAATTAGCTTGTAGAATAGAAGCTACAAGCCAGATTTGAAAGTCCACAATAATCACTGCATATATATTTGTGATAAATTGTATTTGTATGGTATTTGTTTAGCATGATATACCAGAAAACTTAACTTTTGGAAAAATTAAAGCTAGTCTTAGAACAGTGTTTTCTATTTTTATTTTGATTGTGTAGCCTGGGGAACTGGTGAAAATTGAGATTCCTGGGTGCCACTTCAGAGTTACTGACTTATTGTCTCTTAGAATGGGGCCTGGGAATTTGCACTCTAGGTGCTAATCCCTAATGATTTTGATGTAGATTGTTGTTGGTCAGACTTTGGGAAACACAGCAGAAATGGGCTATTTTGACTAGAGCTTGGATGAAATGCTTGCAGTGAATTTATCAAAGGGCTGAGAGGAAACCCCAGGGGGCTGGCTTTAAGATGGTGCCACCAATATTGAGGCCAAGTAGGAGGAAGTTTGAAACACCACAGGGTCGCATGTGAAGCTCAGACACTAAGACAAGAAATTAGACAAGATTTGTAAATCTAGGTTATGGAACAATTATGTATTTTGAAAGTCAAATTTATTTTGAAAGTCAAATTTTATTCATCAGCATACTCTTTGTTCATTTTCCTATTGTTCTTCTGTGGTATATAACAAAGTATTCTTAGAAGTCACAGCTTAGCTGTGCTTGTCTGGACTTAAAAGGGAATTTACACACCTTTGTGGTCAAGTATGATGGTGGCTACCAGTGTCTGACTTCAGAGAACCCCAGGCAGAGGGATGAGATCCTTGAAGATGGAATTGGGGCTACTTAATTAGCTCTCTACTTCTACACTGAATGGTTTTTCTTTCTGGCTGATCACTGAGAATTTGGGGTTTTACTTTAATAACAAGTAGGTTTCATTATTAGCTTCCTGGGTGCCTCTAATAAGGATTTTAAGACAGTTTTTAGGTACAAGGAATAGACACTTCCAAGTAAGTTGATTTAAACAATAAGGACATGAATAAACTACAGCAGGGTGGTCTTCAAAAATGGTTGGTTTTGTGGCTGAACAATGTCTTCAAACATGGAGATATTTTCCAAGCCTATGTTTCACATCTTTTGAACCAACCTAAGATTGTTTCTCCTTGGGGTAATGCCTACTGTTAGGAATCAAGGTGATACACTTTTTTATTCACATCCAGTAGGAGACAATGGCAGCATCTCTTCCAACCTTAAAATGGAAGCCAAAGCTATAGATGGTTCACATGTCCTAGCCCTGGACCAGTATAACCACAAGAGAGAATGTTAAGAGCTAGTTGGCTTAGGCCTGTGTTCTGAACCAATCACTGAAAATAGGGATGAGGTCATTATGGGATGAGGTCACCATGCCAAGATTAATAAGAACCCACCCCAAAACTAAGGATAGGGTCAGAGTCCCCTAAGTTACATTGACTTCAAAGAAAAGAGATAGTGGACACTTAAAAAGTATGATCTATTTGTAAAAGATGGAAAATAGAACAGATATAGGAGAGACAATCAGTGGTCTTCTATGCTTACATAACAGCTTTCCACTTGAAGATCACTGTCCCAGCTTGAACATAAGCTAACTCCATTCAGTTGGAGAGGGATTTCTCTGGGACCTAGTGAGAAATCCAGGAAGCCCCTTGGGCTAAAGCTGTCCTGATATGTAGAGGCAACATAGCCCATAGAGGACCACTACAAATAGCAGGACAGTATTCTGTGGCAAGAGTAGTTAATGTGTCCATTGGGCGGTCAATTTAGTGAGGTGTTGGTACAGATGAAAAAGAATATCTCTGAGTGCCAGTCAGAAACCATGGGGTGAGTCTCACTTTTGTGAACACTGAGGTGAATGGAGAGGACTGAGTCTCTTCATATTAAGAGTGCTTTCCAGTTACTCTTCCTGTGTTTCCTGTTCAACACTCCTTTTACCTATTCCCTTCATTCAATCCCTTTTCCCAGACATTTCGATCTAGTAACTACCCTTTTTTCTTGCTCATTACCTCCAGCTTTTAGTACTTTTCAGAGCCCTAGTCATAATCCCTCTATCCATCAAGCCCAAAACCCTATTTGATTTACTTGTCTTTAGTGCAATAATCTTCAGTAGCTTTAAAAATCAGGGCTCAGATCCCTAGCAACTGAACTTGTTTCCCTTTCCAGGACAGGCAGAATCAGTTATCAGACACTTCCTTGGGAAAAAGCAGAAATGTTTGCTTTCTCTCCTGGGGGTGGGGGGTGATGGGAATGGAGAGAGGGTGGAGGAAGTTTCCTTCCTCTAAAATGGGTTGAATGGCTCATTGCAGAAAAGCAAAGAAAACCAGAAAACAGAAGACAGTGACGTTTCCATATTTAAATTGGTTAAAAACTGTCCTGTTATCTTTTTATTTGGGGGGAGAGGGATACCAGGGATTGAACTCAGGGGCACTCAACCACTGAGCCACATCCCCAGCCCTAGTTTGTATTTTATTTAGAGACAGGGTCTCACTGAATTGCTTAGCACCTCACTTTTGCTAAGGCTATCTTTTGAACTTGGGATTCTCCTGCCTCAGCATCCAGAGCCACTGGGATTACAGATGTGTGCCACCTCACCAGGCTGTCCTGTTATGTTGATATTGCTATTTATTGTGTCTTGTGTATCTAGAATAATTCCTTATGATCAAAAGGAGATATTTATGGTGATCTGAGTTCCAAGGTCTTGGCTTCTCTTTACTCTGTGCTTGACAGTGTGGGTTGGTGAAATGGAGCTGATGTCAGTGATTCTAGTAAAAACTTCTCTTTTTTATTCAGTTGTATTGACCCTGGCCACCAAACCTTCCCAATATCTTCAGCTTAAGAGCAGAGTCAATACTGGAATTTTGCCACTGAGCATCAGCTTGGATATAGTTATATATATAAGGTGGAAATGCAAAACGAATAAGAAAAAGTAGGTGTGCTCTTATTAGAAAAATTCTTAGTAACTCCAGTGTGAAAATCAGCAGATTAGGAGAATTAGTAATAGAGAATATTTTTCCATCAGTTGAACTGATTCCTGACTCTTTTGTGGGTAAAAACCCATCGCCACCCCAGTGTGCATGAACAAAGAAGTGAGGTTTCAGGTTTGCTTGTCCTTTGTTGAGAGGAAAGAGTAATATTTCCCTCCCTCCCATATTTAACCAGTTCATTTCAGACCACAGAGATCATTAATATTTAGTAATGTTTGCACAGATTAAAGTAGCCAGGTCATTTCATTGAGAAACCAGCTTGCATAAGCACAAACTTATTTTCTTCATTCCTCCAGGTGTAAGTGACTTTCTCTGCCTGCAGGTAACAATACATTTCTTATGAACCATCAGCATGGGGAACTGCAGTCACTATCACCTGTTTTGTGAAAGCTGTTCCTTTTTGATGTCTACCCATTATCACCTTTGACTGCTTCTTTTTTACTGCATTTTTACCCACACTCCACTATATATTAAAACAGGTTAACTATCTAATAAATACCCCCTCTACTTATTAAGGGAAAGATTCTTCTCCAGTATGAGGTGATCCCTGGTCATCCCCAACACTGTGATCTGCACATTGTCAAGCTGTGCAGTCCCACAGGGCAGCTGGGAACCACATATGGATATTTAAATTTAAATGCATCAAAAATAAAACAAAAATAAAACAATTTACTTCTCCAGTTGCACTAGCTACATTTCAAGGGCTCAATAGTTGCATGTGGCTAATCTTCGCAGAAAGTTCTATTGGATAACACTGCTATAGAAGCTCAATGAAGTAATGATGTCACACAAAAGGCATTTAAAATCCCAGTTGGCTATAATGATAATTTTTACACCAATTCAGGAATTCTAATTGAGTATAACTAAAAGTTTTATGGATTTTTTTTTTCCTTTTTTTTTCAAGTAGTTCACTTATTTCAGTCTGTGAAAAAATAAACTCTTGGATGCAAAATTAGGGGTAATGATCCACAAATTAGACAATCATGGATATAGTTCATATGCCACCAATACTAGAAAATAAATTCCTTTCATCTTTGAGTGTAGACTCTGTACAATAAGATGGAGACAATTATGTTACCTACCTTATAATGTCCTCTTCAGTAGGCAAGGATTGCATCCTCTTACTTATCTTTGTACCCATGAAGCTTAAAACAATGAGTGGTACATAGCTGGTGCACAATAAATGTTCACTGAGTTCAACAACAAAATAATTTACATGAATTTCTCTGGCAACATTAACTTATTCTTCAATATATAAATGTATAGCTAGATAAAGGACTTTATTTACCAAAATTTGAGGGAAGGTGCCTCTGGCATTATGAAA
Organism: Glaucomys volans; assembly: GCA_020662805.1. NCBI lineage: Eukaryota > Metazoa > Chordata > Mammalia > Rodentia > Sciuridae > Glaucomys > Glaucomys volans. Next base: position 419,019 of record JAJEJO010000510.1, read on the forward strand.
CTTGGGGGAAAATAAAAGATGGTTATAGAGGACTTTTAGGAAGTTTTATGGAAATTATAACAAAGACCTTGTAAATTCTTGAAAGCTTTCTGAGTCACAGTGGCGTGGTTTAACCATTAGCCTTGGCTGCATTTGGCTTTAAAGCAAGTGTAACCAGGTTTCATTTTATGTGTTACAATCATATGAGATTAAAAATTATAAATTTGCTTCTTAAAATCCTTTAAATGATAATCATCTGTTTCACCCCTTGTGAGGTAGGGGTGAAACTACCTCAAGTTGGGCATATAGTTTTGGGAGAGTTTAGAGAGAGCACGGTAACTTCCCGTCCTGTAGAAGCTGGCTTTCCTTGTGGCAATCATACACAAAGTCACATTTTTTTCATGAACAGTAACTTCGCAATGCCCTGCAGAACACATATGCCTATCAACACTTAGAGTTTTGTCAAGCAGCTTCTGAATTAATAGGAAAACAACTAGCCAGCCAGATGTGTGCAGGAGAATTCCAGCTGTGCAGTGTGGAGTCAGGCTGTGCTGGTGGTTTAGAGAAAGGGTTGGGTTACTTCAGGAAGACTCTGGAAAAAAAGAACTAAATGTTCAAAACAGATAAGCACCCTGACAGATTGGGAATGGGTTTGAGAGTTTTGGGGGCCAAAAGACTATGAGGATTACATTGTTCCTTGCTTTTCTTTGCAAAGCCAGAGCCCAGATGTGCTGTGTTCCAGGGGTGAGCTGGCCAGTCACATGGCCCAGTCTCAACTCTTGTTTTTATTTCTCAGGGGGATGAAATTCAGCTCTCTCCTTTCCCTCAGCACAGAAAAACCTGGTTTTGTGCTTTGTCATTCATTATATGCTATTTTTACTTGGGTGGCTTCATGTATTTTCATCTTCATTAGTGCTTGGTGAGTCTATATTCATTTGCATGTTTTATAAGAATTCCCTTGGGTATTGAAGTGGCAAGATGGTCCTGACTGTCTGTTTTCCAACTGACTTCAATTATCTTATTTTCTTTTTTTTTACTTAAGGAAGGTGGTGCAGGAGAGAGGATGTATAGGGAGGTCTTCCTTTTGGGGGGGTCTCATATTACTTTAGCTGCTATTGCTGATATTCTTAAAATATTCTAAGGATGATAAAAAATACATCCTCCAAATGTTGATTTCTTTTTCTTTTTTTTTTTTTTTGCGGTGCTGGGGAAGCCAAATGTTGATTTCTATGCAGACTTTATTCTGTAAATTCAATTTAAATGACAATATTCCAAAATATTTTCTGCCATTTTGCTTTTCTTTTTAGGATATGATTTCAAACCTGAGTTTCTTCAAGATGTCAGAGCTCTTTTGCAGACAGCTGGCATCATTTCAAGGCTTCTATTCTATGCTAGAACACTGTATGTCTTTTGGCTGCTTCAGGTGCATCGAAGTCTGGGTTTGATGGCCTACTGGTGGCTAAAATCACAAAGTGATGGCTAATCTTGAATCCTGGGCATTGCCTCACCCTCTTTCCCAAAACATGTACAAACACAGTTCATCCTGGGAGACTGTGTGCTTCAGGAAAGGACACTGGAAGAATAAGGGGGTCCAAAGGCCTGGATTTTAGTGCCAGTAACCAGTATAGTCAAGTCTTCCTCCCCTTCTCTATTTTCCTCAGCTGCAAAGGATGGTGCTAGAGTAGATAATTGCTAAGGCTCTGGCAAAATGTAAGTCTGTAAAGTCTGGATAATACTAAGGGAGATAATGGTAGGGATGACAGAACAGAACTCATAAAGCAATCGCAGCCCCTCATTGCAAATATAAGAAAATCCTAAGTAGAAGACCATAGACTTCTCCATTGTTTCTGTTCATCTGGCTTGAAAAGAAACCAGAAAATAAGAGATATCATAAGAATATAGTTGCTCAAAACTGCTCCTTTAAATGAATTCATTTAAAAAAAATGTACTAAGTGCTTCTCCAGATAGAAGAGATTTCTTCTTTCTCATATCTCCCAATTCCAGGAACTGTCTAAGTGCTCTATGTTGCTCAACATTTGGTAAAGTATTTGACTTATTGTATGAGATTATGAATATGACACATTTATTTTTGGATATTTTATTTGAAATCCTTTTGTACTTTAAAATATAATTTATGAATGTGAAAATGAATTTTTTGGTAAGGATTCGTGTCTTGGAATTTGTATTGTATGTCAATAGATTTCCTATTGGGGGATCAAGTCCCCCAAAAAGTGAAATTTTAGAAAGTTATCTACTGTTATTAGATCTACCAGCACAATTATTAGTCTTGTCCCCCAGGTCCCACACTGAATTTCTGTGTCACACTGTTCCTCATTCTGACTTTTCTCACTCCTCTGCCCCATTGACATACATTCCAGAGTTTATAGCAGTAGCTTCTGGCCCACTGCCATGATCTCTGGTCTGGCAGAATTCCTATAGAACCTTAGTCTTTGTTCCACAGTCATTCATTCACTCAGCTAATCCAAGGAAGATTTTATATACTTAATACTTTTCTAGGTAGTGAAGATGCAACAGTAAATGAGATGGAGTGTCTCTGCTCAAGATCTCCCACAGTACTGTGGGAGAAATTGATATTAAATGAATAACAGCTGATTATTTTATTATAATTATAATACTGCTACATAGAGAAGTCAGGGCATTTCAGGAGTGCAGAAAGGGAACTATACATATTTTAGGACATGGAAATGAGAAAGGCCATTGCACCCTCTGAGATCAAACTTTTGATCACCTTAATCATTGAACAATAACACAGACAATTGTGTTATTTGAACATTTTTTAAAGCCCTCAAATGGAAAAACAATGAATCCATGGGGGGGGGGGACACAACTCCTGATCACCATGCTGTATCTAAACTGAAATCTAACAGAATTAATCCTGGTTGGCCCACATGGTAAAACTTTCATATTTTTAATAATGACCATAAAAAGACATTATAAAATCACAATTTTGGTGTTTCATATCCATCATCATTCAAGATGAATTTTTCTTTTTTGGCAAAAGGCATCTTCTTGGCTTTAGAGACTGTTATCCATCTTCAAGTCATCAAAGGAGGGAAGCATAGGGTTGATTGGAATCCAAAGCTTTCACCTCCCTTTGATTCCAAACCTATTCTAATCTTTCACCAAAAGTACATAAATTCTTTTATATGATGGTAATCACAGTTTGTAATGTAGTTTGCATCACTCTAGTGGAGAAAACTTTGGCTTGCTTCCTCCCTTCATGGATTCTTTTCCTTGGCCTGGGTAAATGAAAAAAAAAATCTCACACCATTTCCACCATTACCTGGGTGTGCCTCCTGAAGGGGTTCTAACTGTCCAACAGACACTGCTTCCATGCAAGTGTTTAACCAAGCAGCTCACCACTTCCTCTCACTCTCAATCTTCTGGTCATGCATGTGGGCATGAACGTTTATCATAATCCTATGACCTACGCATCTCTCTCTTTCTTACTCGATGTTATCTGTTCCATGGAAGTAATCAAAATCAAATGATTTTAAAATACCAGCAGTCCCAACTCCAGTGCTAAGAGCATCTGGAGTCTTTATTAAGTCCACACACTGTATTTAGGTCTTCCAGTTGAAAGAAGAATAATACAAAAGGACAATTCATGTTAGAAAGCAGTTTCCCCTAAAAAGTAATACTATGACAGAAAATTAGTAGACTGCATAGACTTGCTTTGGAAATCCCCAGAATACTGAAAGGTGGCTCAACTTTCCTAGTTCTAAATATGTAGTTTTACCTATTTTCTTGATTCTTGATAAGGACACAGAAAATGCAATATTTATGAAGAAGAAAAAAAATCTTTCTTCTACAAAAAATTCCACTGGAATGAAGCCTCATTTAACGAATAGGTCAAGAATCAGTAGTATAGAAAATTGGGGCTTAGTCATAGAATTTACAATGACTTTTAATATTATTGGGTCTAAATTTTGCCTATATGTAAAATGGGAAGGAAATTTCCCCATTATTCCAGAGTCATAATGAAATGTCCTATGGCTTCAAATTAAGGACAAATTTGCTAAATTTCTTAATGAACATCAGAGTTGTGGTTCCAACATAATTTTTTATAGAATTGCTATGTTAAATATTGAGACTATCTGCCTTTAAGTGCTATTACAAAAGAATGAGTGTGTAACCTGGTTAGAAGGTGACAGAGATCTTGCAAATTGCAGAGATAATTCTAGATGAAAATGAAGTGCTGATCCTGTACTTCTGCATTATCTGTCACTGCCTCATAAATCATTGTACATCATTGCTCTAAGAGGTGAATTTTATATGATTTGAGGAGAAAAGATGAATTGGAGTCATGGAAAAATGATATTGAACATAACCGTCTCCTCAGATTGAAGAGATGGCCTTCTAGATTATTTAAGGTATTTTCTATCCTCCCACCCACTTCCTCCATTCTCCTGAGGACCTGCAAGTGATGTGTTTACAGTGAGATAAAAAACCTCCAGATTCTATGTTAGATATTCTTCTGTAAAAAAGAAAAAAAAAAGGGCTGGGGATGTGCCTGAGAGGTGGAGTGCTTGCCTAGGATGCACAAGGCCCTGGGTTCAATCCCCAGCCGAGAGAGACAGACAGACAGACAGACAGACAGACAGACAGACACACTCCTCTGAAGGAGAACAAATGGAATGATAGTAATCAATATCTTGGAGTAGCATTTGCTAATTCAAACCACACTGAGGTTGCCAGCAGAGAGGGGAGCCCGAAGAGCATAAAGAAGAGTGAACAAATTCTGTGATCTTTTCAACCCTTTGCCACTTTTGTAAACTGCATGTTTACATTTTGTAAACTGAGCTTCTCATCTTCAGGGTTCACCCAAGGGGTATATGCACCCACTTTGAATCACAGAAGTGTCCTTGGGACCCTGCTTTTTCAAGTTCCTCATTTGCCCAAGTTCCCTTTGCAATACCAACTGCTGTACCCAGAGCAAATTTCTGGAGGCCATGCCTAGCCCAGTAACAGACCTCAAGCTGCAGTGTGTTCTTTCAAGTATTTTGCTAAAAAGGGTCATTTTACTTCCTCCTGCAGATCCAGTCAGTGTTTTTAGCTGCTTGATTCTTGTAAATCAGGGTCATTAGATTATTAGGAGGTCTGTCATGTCTTCATTGGTTTCTTGTGTTTTCATGTCTTTGAACTTGAGGAAAGTTGGCCCTGGATAACACAATATCAACTACCCAACTGAAAACACAGTACCCAATAGGAAATTCTGTGCTTCTCTCCAAACATGTAAAAGCATCATTGGGTGGAACAACAGAAGGTTTGGATAATTCACTGCAGGTTGGAATTTCAGACTGATTTATGGCCATCACTTTAGGGAGATTTTCAGGAGACATGGTTATGTTCCAAGTCTGTGTGCTTGCCTTTATTCTTTCTGATTCACTAAGTTCTTGTCAGTTCTGATCACTTTGGTTAAGCCTATTTCTTTTTTGTTGTTGTTTGCTTGTTTTTTTGGTTAAGCCTACTTCTACTCCAGTGCACACACTGTCCACTAATAGAAAAAGACAGAGATTTTCACATTGGACTACATGGAAGTTTGTTCAAGAAAGTGTCTCTGGGATTACTGTGGGGTAGGGGAGGATGATTAAGTCAGGAATCATATCACACTGTTTCCATCACCCAGATATTTTTTTTTTGTTCTGTTTTGAACAATGGAACTCTGTATATAACTTTGTTCAGAGAAAAGAGTTCTATAGAACTCTTAAAATGAGTTTGAAATACTTTTGAATTGAGTATCCAAAAGTTTATGTATACTTGGTTATAGCCCATAAATCCTAACCATACAGTCACAGGGAACAGAATTGGCAAGGTCATACTCCTCTTGGTTAAGCTGTGTGTGCATTCAAAAGAACTCAGGACCTATGCATGAGCACAGGTCATTTACTCATTTATTCTACTTTCATTGACAATTCGTGTTTGTGGGTGTGTGTGTGTCCCTGGAAACACTATCTTCCTTTTGGGAAATACCAGTGTTTTACCTATATTTCTAGTGAACAGATCCTTAATGAGAACAAAGCACCCTTAATTCAATTGAATACTTACCATATTTTCTCATTCATTCCTTTGACCAAGTCTTTAACCTGCAAGCTAAGTATTATTATCTGTCTGCCTCAGATAAAGAAAGTAAACCTCAAAAACACTAAACAATTTCTTCGTAGTAATTCACCCAGTAAATAGCTTTTCAACTCTTTCTGGGCCCTCTCTAGTCTGTCAGCTCAACTGTGGGATTGAATAGGGCACACCATCTCTGAATTCAGCTGAATCATGTACAAAATGGAGATGATAGCTTCCCTATATCATCTGGTTGGTAAAATTTAAATGAGCTGATATGCAATAGAGATTTTTGAAGGAAAATCAACATTATACTGGAAATAGGTGATAGATTTCTTCTATTAGACTTTGATTTTATTTTCCAGCTACTGCTAATCAGATCAGAATCAATCATCACATAATAATGGTCCAAGAGCAAGTCACTGATAATTGGAAAGACAAATCAGGACAGTGCTTCTCAAACTCTCTGGGGTTAAAATCCAGCTAGTTCTAAGTTCTCATGGATGAATATACAAAATATAAACCCCTTTTTTATGATTAGTTTCAAGGGATTTAAAACTGTTGTGATGAATGGCTGAAAAAATCTAAATGCAATTCTCAGTATTTGTTATGAATTTTGTCATGGACGTAAGAGACAGTTGGAAGTGATCTGTGAGCATTGTCAGTGGTACTGGGTTAGGAGGATTGTAATTGCTTCAAATTGAAGTTTTCAAAAATGTCATGTAGAGTTGTCTTTAAACCTGCAAATATGAGCCCAAAATGAGCTCATAAAAAATAAAGGAAGAATGGGTGAAACGAAAAGGTTCTTCATACTCCATATTAAGGTTTCCAGATTAGAGAAATATAAAGGGGAAATTTTGTCCAATATCAGTCATGTCAAGCTTTATGCAACAGAAATTTCCCAGCGAAGGAGATCATAAAATCAATTTGTGTGAAGTAGGCTACATGCATATCCATCAGAAAACTCCACATACTTGAACTGAGATTGAGGTGAAGTTGAAAGATTTTCTTTTCTCCTATATAGACCAGGAGGCTGTAATAATGTTCCTTCTGATGTTAAGATTTTGTGCTTTTGAACTAGAGACTGTGTCAATGCCTGGCTATTACAATGAACCAGCAAAACCTCTCTGATGGGAGTTTTTGGCGGCACCAGTTTTGGCCAGAGGCCTCTCCTTCAATGCTGTTCCCTTGCTGTTTGCTATTCACAATTCCTTATAAGAGCTCCCCTGTCTTAGTTCTCTTCCTTTTCCTGGTATTTAAAGTCTCTATTAGAGCCACATGTGGCATGTCCTATTGTATCAGGAGGTGTCATTGTCTAATGTGTGCAGAAAACACCCCTGAGTTAGATGACACTTTGGTCATGAATAATGAGCAGTCCAACAGTTAATACTTCAGAAAGTCAAAGCTATTTAAATGAAAGTATATTTTTGGTTCCTGGTAGTCTGCTGTGTAGCAGAAGGTGATAGTCAACTGATTTAGGAAATATATTTTTGGTGCTTTTTTGAGTGAATAATTTAGTGCCAGCAGCAATTCTCTGTGAGTTTAAGGGTTGATGCAGTCTGGTGGTGTTTGTCCTTTCAGAAGTAAGAACAGGTTCTCAGAGGCCACATCCTGCTTTTCAGAGAGAGAGATATCAGCTTCCACCAGAGAATAGTTTCTTTCACACTACACATAAATAGGTGGTGAGAATAATCAGCACTAGTATAGGTTTTCTGTTTGTTTCTTCCCACTGCAGTGTGCATTATGAGGTTTTATTATGAGGTTTATACTCCAATAGAAATTGTCTCTGACTACCGGTCCTCAATTTCTGAAGACACATTTCACAAGTGGGTCAAGTGTAAAGTAGGAACAGAAGCTAGCATAGAGTCTTAGACTAGATTCTTTTTTTCTTTTTTCTTTTTTTTTTAAGGCATAGATAGAGGTTTATTTAGAAGGTAGATATACATTCAAGGGAGAATGCAGGCTGTCTCAAGAGTGAGAAGCCTTAGACTAGATTCTTACAGGGGTACCATCAGCCAGATGGAGGCTCTGTCAGCATGCACTGGCACAGTTCTATTGGTCACAGCTGGTATCTGTCCTGTTTGGCTAGTGCCTGTGTCATTCCAGTTGATCAGAATTGTGACTACCCAACCTGGGTGCAAAGTTACTGTCTGAGAGCTGAACTGGTGAAATACAACACATAAATACATGCAATGAACTACCTTTGGAAACAAGCCAAAAGAAATTCCATGGGTGTGACCCTGCAAAAATATAAAAGTGAATTCAAGGTGAAAACTGAAGGAAGCAGGCCTGACATGTGATAAAACTAAGAAAGCCACACCTAGATGATTGTACTTACAAATTCTGCTAAATGGGAATGAGACAATGTTTGTCCAGAGACCTAGGAAATGGTCTTGCTACAGCCTCCTTTCTCTTAAGTTCATGTGGGAAACGGGAATCAAGGACAAGACCAGAAAATGTACACTTGCTTCTGTGAACTTTTAAACTAAATTTCAGTGTGGTCTCCTGATAAGTTCATGCTGAGAATCCTACGTTTACGGATCGACTATACCCTTTTTTCCTTTGGGTTCAAATCAAAGTCTCTGACTTATCTATTGTACTATACTGATGACCAGGAAGTGTAGTACCAAAACCTGCCAGGGAAAAGGGAGAGCAGGCTGGCATCTTCTTAGGGTATGGGACACTGCCCCTCCCCCATCTGAACTGACATTCCAGGCTTGCTCAGGTGGGATGGGGGCAGTTCCTGGTCATCTATTTAATATACCCCCTGTGCAGATGGAAGAAAGCCACCAGAGAATGAAAATGCTTGGAAGGACACAGCACCTTTGTATGGTAGCTCAGTAAATCTTGTCCAGATGTACAACTGCTCTTTGGGATTGGAATGCTTGCTTGCTTTTATGTGTGTGGGTTGGGGTAGAAAAGGGAGTCAAAATGGAGGCCTGGAGCTCCCCCTAGAGGCCCAATATATTCTACCCTGACTGAAGAAAACCTGGAGTTAGAGGGCTGGTGGCTCAGAAAGGCTGGTGGTTCCAATCTAGAGGACACTGCTGTGTACTTGAAAGGAAGTGAAGGTCCAGAATCCTTTATGATAGTGCACGAAACAAAAAACTCCAAAAATAGAGACTGTTTTGAGATTCATTTGGCAACAAGCCTGACCCTGAATTGATACAAGGCAATTTATAGTGTTTATATATCTCAGTGTAAAGATTTTTATCCTTATAACAGATAGATTGATGCGTTTGATCATGAAATTCTGCCCTGATTCCCACTACAGGTGTTCTATACATGTAGGGGTGTTATAATATACAGTCATGTAGAGGCATTATAGTGAACAGCAATGTAAGGGTGTTACAAAGTATAGCAATGTAGGTACGTTATAATGCACAGTAATTAGGCATGTTACATAATTTCCACTAGGAGTGTTATAGTGTACAGTTTCCACTAGAGGTATTAAAATGTGTACTACATTAACTGTTCACTTCTCAAAAATCTTTACCATTTCTGAAATCTGAACTGCAGCTGGCCCCAGTCAGCTAATGGAGGGTAGGTCCATCATTAGGCTTAATGCATCATTAGGCTTAATACCAAGTGCCCTCAATTGCAGCCTAGCCACTTCTGTGTCATGTGATTTCGAACAAGTGATCTACAGATTCTAATGTTTGTTTTCTTCTCTAGTAACATGGGACTATTACTAGTTTAGGTGTTAAATGTGATCGTGTATAGTGTTTAGCTAAGGGCCTAGCAAATGGTGGTTTAGAGATTTTTATCATAGTTTCTTATTATTTTATTATTACTGGACCTGAAAGAGTGCCTATCTTGCTTTCTCACTTTACTCTGATTCAGAGTCACCTGGGAGTCTTCTGACTACCAACTACCAGGCCCTCTGACCAAGAAGGTGGAACCTTGAGTAATAGAGGTTTTTTTTGTTTATTTGCTTGCTTTTTTAAAATTTTTCTGGTGATAGTGGGGACTGCTGGAGCCTCCTGGGTTTCTGGGATTACAGGCATGTGCCACCACACCCAGAAAATGTGGATTTCTTGTTTTCCAAAGGGCAACCATTCAGAGTTAACCCTATGTCTTCAAGACCTGTAGTAGCTCTGAATAGCCACCTTGAAATAAAGTTAAGAAATCTATTTTGGGATACCATATAATGGGGTTCCCCAGTAAACATATAGGTCTTTTAATGTAAAAAAGTGGGGAAGAGGAGGTCTCAGTCAGAGGAAGACTGGAACATACCACACTGCTGGCTTTGAAGATGGAGGAAGAGGCCACAAGCTAAGGAAAGTGCCTTTAAAAGCTGGACGTGGCAAGAAAGTGGAGCCTCTGTAACCTTGATTTTAGCCTAGTGAGACCTATTTCAGACTCTCAATCTCCAGAAGTATAGGATAATAATTTGTGTTGTTAGTTGGACGTAGTGGTACTGCTTGTAATCCCAGTGACTTGGGAGGCTGAAGCAGGAGGATTACATGTTCAAAGGCAGTCTCAGCAATTTAGCAAGGCCCTATGCAACTTAATGAGACCCTATCTCTAAATAAAAAAATAAAAAGGGGCTGGGAATATGACTCAGTGGTTAAACACCCCTGGGTTCAATCCCTGATACCAAAATAATGACATTAATAATAATTTGTGTTGTTTTATTCTACTAAGGTTTGTGGTGTTGGGGCTCAGAAAGTGCTACATCAAAGTACTTTGAACTGAAGAAAAGTGGAAGAGCCTAAGAAGGACACTATGACACCCGCCTCCCATTCCCTTCACTGCCTTTCGATTTGAGAGTTAGCCATAGAGAAATTTTCTGACCATCTTACCTGAAAACTACCATAAGACCTTAGTTCCAGAGGGGTCCTGCTCTCTACTGGAGTGGGGGGTGTCAGGGTGGGGAAGAAATGTTACATAGAGGAGGGAAAAATGGCTTTGCTTTACCCTGCTAGGTTCTTAGGCTGGTCTACATATTAAATTGACTTTAAACAGATTAATAGAAGAAAACATATCTTACTTGCCTATGTATGTACCAGAGTCGCATGAAATATGAGACTTGAACAAAAAATCAAACTAAGCTACCAAAAGAGGGGCTTGGAGCTTTTTGGGGTGATGGTAAAAAGTTATGGGAGGGTAGAAGGAGGGAATGTCTGGGGAATAAAATGCAGGGGGAAAAAAGCATCTTTGGTAATAAAAGTCATCTTGAAGCAGCCCTCAGAAGAGCAGACACTTTCAGGCATGGTGTCAACCTCCTGCTCTCTCCTGTGATTGAGCTGATCTTCCCTGGTTAGCAAGATTCTGGGGAGTGGAGGATTGAACTCTAGGCAGGCAAGGGGAGCTCAGAGAGAGAGCCTCTGCCTGCATCCACAGCTTCCCCAGGTGCCATCAGTTCAAAGTAATCGTGATCCCAAACCTCATTTCCTGAACTCCTTCACCGCAAGGAGAAGCCAAGAAGCATCTGATCAGGCAGGTCTTTCTAGGTTTCCCCTGATGTATTACCATGAGCTCTTATTCTTTTGTCCAGTGACATTTCTATACCACTATCCATTCTTCACTGAATGAAGTCTAAATGGACAGTTTTCTCCAAGTCTTTGGGTTTTGATTTCTGAAGGTTTCCATGTCACATAAAATTCTGATTAAATAAATTTATCATGTTCTTCTCTCATTAACCTGCCTTTTGTTATGTCAACCTTGACCCTTATGATGGATGGGGAAAGGTATCACACTTAACCACTCCTATAGTGGCAATTAGTCACTGGGTTACCTCACGCTGGTTACCATGATGTTACTGCTGCTTGGATGACCTAGCTGAAGTTCTACCTCACCCCAACTTGCTTATCTAAGAATCTGAGGATCAGCTTTTCCTCTTCAGATGGGCTGGCTGAAGTTGGTGGATCTAAGACAGCTGCCAAAGTGAGGCAGACAACCCCTAACCTCATTGTAAAGAAAGGCATGAATATTTATCCTCTTTATTAGCCTCTTCCTCCCCCTCATTTCTTTCACCTTGTAACTATAACCTCCTGACCCCTAAGGGGTCAAGTTTACCTCCTACTTCCATTCTTAGCCAAGAATAGAAGTCTCCCATGCCACTTAATCTGCACTCAGTGTTGTTACTGTTTTCACAGTTCCAAAAGGAAAAAAGGACTCAGCCTTAATTGTCTACATATGTAGGCAATTAAGATGTTATTTCTTCTATTAATCTGTTTAATGTCAATTTAATATGTAGGCCAGCCAAAAATCAGGGACTGGGACTGTGACTCAGTGGTAGAGTGCTTACCTAGCATGTGTGAGACACTGGGTTCAGTTTTCAGCACCACATATAAATAAATGAATAAAATGAAGGTCTATTAAGGTCTAAAAAATATTTTTAATAAATTGGTGACAACAAAGAGAAAACAGATAAACACATCAAGTTATCTCTTTTCCCATTTCAAAGTATTTTTCAAATTTTTCCAATATGAAGAAGTACCAAAATTTGTAAAAAAAATTTTTAAAAAACCCATAAATGCTCCTTTCAAAGCTTACAATTTATTATGTATAATAGTGTATGATAGTGGAACTGAAAACATTTATCAAATAGGAAAATGACAAGCACAGGAAAAACAAGTCATTAAAATATTTGTGTAAGTTTATGAAAAATCTAGATGTCTCTTCAGACTTTTAACAACCATGAAGTTTTATTGCTTTTATATGGAATCAGGAAACATCGTGACAATACCACAAATGTCTGCTAAACAACATTCCCTAGTGGCTTGACCCAGAGCCAGAGACTGTATTTGAGGATTTTTGCTTAGACCAGGTACCCAGGTAGGTCTCACTCTGAATTCAGTGGCTTCTGCCTACATCTAGGTGGAGTTTTCATTGTGCAAATCACCATATTTCAGAAGCCTGTGAGTTTTCACCGAAGAGTATTTCAAAAGATATGAACTCTTTAAGGGCTTACTTTGAAAACGAGTGAAAAACTGTACCCTCTACTGATTGAGAAGGTTTTCTCCCACTGGCTCCTAGAGGGGGAGGTTTCCACCCAGGCAGTGTAGAAGGGTGGCATGTCAAGTTGTGATGGAATGAGCCCCTAACTTGTTCCCTTACCTTGGGGACTATAATCGGATAGTCACTGTGGATACAGGTCACCTCAAAAAGTAATGAACCTGAATCAAAGGATATCCTGAGACAACTGTTCCACCCCACCCCTTGCTCTGGAGGTGAAATCAACAAGTTTTAGAAGGCTGAAGGAAGAGGGGGCTTTAGAGTAGAAAACAGAGGAAGAAATTGGTGGTACACTGATGGGGTGTCTATGTGTGTGAATTTGAGGAGAGAAGGTTCTGAGTAGGTCTCCCTGCAAAATTTGGGAAGTCACGGAGCAGAGGTTAAAGCAGTACCATGCCTTGGATGAATTTTGCTGAGCACAACTCTAGAACTATAGCTAGCACCCAAAGATTATGTGGAAACAGGGCAGCTAGGCTTCGAAGGCAGCAAAGATTCCCCCACTTGCCACACTGAATTCCCCTCTAGGATTGGCAATTTGTGGGACCTTGTAATTTCCTCATAGCTCCAGACAGCTTTTGATATTAGTTGATAGAGTGCCTTTATTTACTAACTCTAAGAAGCCACCTGGCCAACCAATGGGACAGAGAGACACCAAAGGATGCTTGGTGACTTCTACCTGAGGTAATAGACACAAGTAGCTACAGTTTCCTAGAATCAATTGAAGTCACAAATTTTAAGGAGAAAATAGATTTTACATTGCAGACAATTTTCACTCACCGTTTTCAATGTCAGGTGCTCAGCTTGGAACCAGAGTGAAACCTTGTACAATTCAGACAATGCAGGAAGATGTTGAGAAAGGGAGCTGCTGCCCTTTTGTCTTGCCACAGCTGTGGATCTAAATTAATGTGGGGAGAAAAAAAAAAGAAACATTTGTGTGAACTGGATTTTGGTGTGATCATTATGAACTTGATGAAAATCAGTATCATAAATCATCTGGATTAGTTTTCTGCCATCATCACAAATAGGGACTTGGAATCACAATATTTATGTGAAGTTATGAAATAAACTTTTTTTTATAGACCTGAGTTAGGTGGACAATTGCAATGGTGAATCTTTACACAAGTTTCAGCAGCATAGAGAAAATAATTCAGGAGGGAAGTTGGGCGGGGGGAGGGGACATCCCAAGAGATCAAATAAAATTGAACCAAATGTCAAGAATTCAGTATGGAGAGAAAGTGACTCAGAGGAAGGGGTGATGGAATCTTCTGAGAAAGTAGCAGCAATTGACTCTCTCCTCAAACCCACTAACTACTGACTGTTTTGCTGTTCTCTTTGGGAATTAATAATTTAGCAGCCAAAGAAATCTGGAATGTATTGCTGGTGACTTTGAAGTCCAGGCTACAAATTGAAGCATTTGGAAGAGAAAAAGACATTGGGAAAACGAACGATTGGCCACAGAAATGGTTTTAAAATGTTTTAGACCATGAATTTTCATGCCAAAACTCCTGAGTCTTGGCAAGGGAAAAAGTGCAGCCCATGAGAAGAGGAAAACTCTGTTTGACAGAATTCCTAACCTGTTCAAAGGGATTTAATCTGAAATATGAAAAAGAATGAGGAAAAAAACATAGATAATGCTCTAAAATAAATCTGGTGATTTACTGATAAAATGTTGGAAAAACCATTATGAAGATAGTGCTTGGTTATTCCAACAACACCAGGAAAAAGAATTAACAAACACATTTATGGCCCTGCCTTAGTGTGTATCACATTGCATAGATAATGGGCACACACTAATAAAACTGGACATTTAACACAGGTGGTCAACATGGTTTCACAAGCCTCTTTATGAAGACCGAGGGATGGAGTTTGTGATTGTGATTTATGATTTGGAGGGTGAAAACTCAGACTTCCCCAGACTGTGCAATCATGCCAGGGTGAGGTGACAGTTCTCGATTTAGATTTATTATATGTATGCTGACAACCAGCAATTTGGCTTTTGCTTATATATCATAGAGAGAGTCTTAACATGATCCATAATGTATTGCAGAAATTTTAACAGTAATAGGGAATTATAGACAATCAGCATTCCTGTCAGGGGAGAAGCAGATAGTCAAATGTAGTAGATGCATACCGTGGAGCATCATGCAGCAGTTAGAAGCAGCAATTTGGAAGTAGACATAGCCTCAGGTGTGGAACTATAAAAGATGGGTCTTTGAAGACAGCATATTGTTGGGTCTTGTTTTTTAATCCAGTCTGCAAGTGTATGTCTTTTGATGAGTTTAGACCATTTACATTCAGTGTTATTAATGAAAGATGCTTTTTATTTCCTGTCATTTTGATTTATTTCTATTTTAAAGTTGAATTAGATTCTCCTTTGATTGAGTGTTCTTCTAGTATATTTTATCCATCTGCTGGTTTTCATTTTTATTCTCCACTTCCTCATGTTTCATATTTCTTTTTAAATATCTTATTGAGTATATTTTGTAGGGCTAGCTTTCTAGTTGTGAATTCTTGTTTGTTTGTCATGGAAGATTTTTATTTCATCTCTGAATCTGAAGCTTAATTTTGCTGGATGTAATATTCTTGGTTGGCATCCATTTTCTTTCAGAGATTGGTATATATTATTCCAAGACTTCCTAGCTTTTAGGGTCTGGATTGAAAAATAAGCTGAGATCTGGACTGATTTACCTCTAAATGTGACCAATAATTTTTCTCTAGTTGCTTTTAAAATTTTAACCTTTTCCTGTATGTTAGACGTTTTTATAATAATGTGTCTTAGAGTGGGTCTGCTGTTTTTTTGGATACTTGGAGTCCTATATGCTTCCTATATTTGATTTTCCATTTCATTCTTAAGGTTTGGGAAATTTTCTAATATTATTTCATTGAAAAGATTGTGCATTCCTTTAGTTTGTATTTCAGAGTCATCATTTTTAATTGATTCCTTCATTTTGAGGATTTTCAATTGATTCTTCTTTAGAATCTCTATCTCCTTATAATATGCTGTCTCCAAGAGATTCACCTCATGGACAAAAGGATCCATAGAATGAAGGTGAAAAGATGGGAAAAATATATATTATTTATGTGGACCTCATAAAAAACCTGGGGTTTCTATTCTCATAGAAGATAAAGTGGACTTCAAACCAAAGTTAATCAGAAGAGACAAAGAAGACCATTTCATACTGCTTAAGGGAATCACACAACAGGAAAAAAAGCAGTCATAAATACTTATGCCCCCCCAAATGGAGCAGCTACATACATCAAACAAATCCTTCTCAATATCAAGAATGAAATAGACCACAACACAGTAATATTGGGTGGCTTTAACACACCTCTCTCAAGACTTGATATATCATCCAAACAAAAACTAAATCAAGAACTTACAGAACTAAAAAAAATAGTCAATAATATAGACTTAACAGACATATATAGAATATTTCATCCATCAATGACTGAATACAGCTTCTCAGCAGCCCATGGAACATTTTCTAAAATACATCCTATTTTAGGCCACATAACTACTCTTAGCAAATACAAAAAATATAGATAATAATCTTCATATCATCAGATCATAATAAAATGAAATTGGAAATCAACCATAAGACAAAAAGTAAAACCTACTCCAACACCAGGACTAAATAATTCACTATTGAATGATGAATGAATAGCAGAAGAAATCAGGAGTGGAATAAAAATTACTGGTGATACAGCATATCAAAATCTCTGGGACAGTGTGAAGGCAACTCTAAGAGGAAAGTTCATAGCATTGAGCTCATTCATTAAAAGAATAGAAAGATACCAAATAATCTAATATTACAACTCAAGACTCTTGAAAAAGAACAAATCAACACCCAAATCAATAGAAAATAGTAAATAATCAAAATCAGAGTCAAACTCAATGAAATTGAGATTAAAAGAATTTTAAAAAATCAATGAAACAAAAAGTGGTTCCTTGAAAGAATAAACAAAATCGACAAACCCTTAGCCAAGCTAACTAAAAGAAAGATGCAAAAGACGGTATTGAGTGGAAAAAAATAAGAAAAAGGATGATATATACAAAGCAAAATGTCAATTATATATTCCAAAAATACACACTCACATGGAAAATCATGCACATCTTGAAAAATATAAATTCATTAAACATGAGAGAATGATTTAGTGGGGTTGAGGTATGGTGATAAAAAAGAATTTGGACAGATCCACATGGTTATAGAAGAAGTATGAAAAATCAAGTTCAAATTGTAGAGTGTAGAGAGGGAAAAGGAGAGAAAATGCCTTAACAGAGATAGCAGCTCTGCAGAACAAGAAAGATTGAATGACACTTGTAGAGAAACACATATGTTCTGGGCACAATGCTTCACACCTCTAATCCTAGAGACTCACAAGGCTGAGGCAGGATGATCACAAGTTCAAGACCAGCTTGAGCATCTTAGCAAGACCCTGTCTCAAATGAAATAAATGGAGCTGGGGATATAACTCAGTGGTAGAGTGACCCTGGATTCAATTTCCAGTACTGCAAGAAAAAAGGAGAAAGAGAGAATGAGAGCGAGAGTGAGAGTGAGAAAGAGAGAGAGAAACTGAAATGTATGCATGTCCTTATCCATGACCATATCCTGTATGATGTATTATTAATAACCTGAATAAAGAAAACAAGATAATAATACTCATAAACTTTTGATATGACACAGATCTGAAGAAGTCACTACTATTTTGGATAATGAAAATAGGACACCATCTTGAGAACAGTCAGAAAAATAGTGGCAACCAACCCTCATGCCAATGTTTTATACACCACTCTGATGGTGGTATATAAGATATTCATGTTGAAGAAGAGTAATCTGGAGACAGGAAACCAGACTTATAGAGAAAACAGGGTTGTACCCTTGGATTTATGAACCGTTATTGACTCAAAGTTTTTCCACCGCAATGGAAGACCCTCTGGAAGAGCACCACCCTGCCCTTGGGACCCGAGATACCTTGATCCCATAATTTTACCTTCTTATGGCAAACATAAGGAAATGACTAAATCATTATTATATATTTTCTAAAGCAATGCTATTAATAACCAACTTTGCTATACTTGTATCATGGGCCTAGTACTATTTTAAATTCTTTGCATGTATTACTTCTTTTTGTCCTCATAATAACCCTATGGAGTATGTGCTCCCGTTATCCCACATTTTTAGGTGAGAAAACCATAGAAAGTTAAGAGATATGTCCAAGATTACACAGCAATAGGTTGTAGAACCAATTCTATTTTGGTTCCATCATCTAAATCCATACCCACACGTTCTGATTCCAAAATCTATTTTAACTTACACTCTAGATTTCCTAGGTCTGAAATGCATATTGTACTAAAAAGAGGAGAATATGAAATATCCACAAATACTGCATCATATGGCTCCTTTAGCTTGGAAATCCTGCTTGCTTGTTTTAGTTTTATTTCATTTTTCCTTACTTTGTTTTGTTCTTCAGTCACTACTAAACAATTTATTTATTTTGTCTGTTATCCCTCAATTTTGTAGTTGGCTTTATTATGCTTTGTTCTGTTGTCCATACCTGCACAGCTTAAAAGCAGAGGAAAATCACACTTTTCTCAGAAGCATTTGGACCAGAGGACAGGGACAAGGCCAGAGCAATCCATTGGTCCAGTTCATTTTGTGTTCTTTAATGCTTGTTTGATTTTTGCATTTCTGATGTAAGAAACAGAACGCTGCTCACAGTACTCACAGTATTACAGATTCAATAGGAGAATAGTGACTGGATGGCACCAGCTGCAGAAGGTATGTCTTCTTTCCTACCAGCTTCAGGTCACTGAGGAAGCATTGTCAGACCTGGGGTCTAGAACCTTTGGAAAGAAAAAACCCACTTTCAGACAGAAGGCAGACAGACATGTGAGTAATTGCTAGGGATGGTTTGGCACTATATATGATGGATAATAAAGAACATATGAAATCTTATGTTTTCTGTCACTTAGTACCCTGAAATTCCATTTCCTCATAATCCAAAGAATCATTATATCATGTCCAGTAAAAGGAGACACTCTTAATATTAGTAGTCTTCTTGTACTCCTTCTTCAGATCTCTTATGTTCAAAAGCTATGTCCCATTTCTTCACCAAGTCAGGAAATTTCCATCCTTCAGATTCTTTCTCTCCATCTCTCTTCCCTCCTCTCCTCTCTTTTCTTCTTTCCTCTTCTCTCTCTGTATTTTGTTTAGTTGTATCCTTACTTGACATCCCTCCACATTTCAAGTTTGTTGAGAACAGCTATACTGCTATTACATTTCCCCCCTTTCTATCCTGCATCTGCCAACCTAGCAGAGAATTTTGAATATAGTATCTCTCAGTAAACACTTGGTATATTAATGTACATATTCATGCATCTATTAGCTGTGGTTACTAATTTGTTTCTTACTAGAAACACCTAGGGAAAAGTCATTATTTCTAGCTATCCACTGATGTTATTTCATGAATTTGTCTGATTTTCTCTTCCAGTCTTCCACTGTTCTGGGAAATAACTGAGGAAGTCTGAAGTGTAAGGCTGGCAATTAATTCTTCTCTCTCTCACTGAGTAAATAATATCTTAACACCCTTCTTTCTGCTCTTTCCATCATTTACTTTTCTCTTCATTTAATATAAGCTTTAATAGACCTTTTTCCAAAGAAATAGAATCATTAATTTTAGTAAGACTTAGGTCAATAACTTTAATAAACTACAGGCCTTTCATATGTATGTATTGACATATTTAATTTGTGTGTGTGTGTGTGTGTTTTGCTGGGGATCTAATCCAGGCCTCACATATGCTAGGCAAGCACTCTATCACTGAGCCACACCTCAGCTCTCATATCTATTTATTGGGCAGGCTATTTTTCTTGAAATCAATGACCTAGGCTGGATTTGATTGATTTTTATTGTCACAAAGATGTACTGTTGTCTTTTATTTAGGACAGAGGTTGGGTGGGGTGGAGCTAAGTGTGGTCATAGGAACCAGCCTTGGCTTCAGGAGTTGGATTTGGTGCCAGCTGGTGGAAACTTGAACATTTCTAGTTCTTTTCAATATGATTACATAGTAAGGAGAAAAATGTCCAAACTCGGCAGCTGAGAAATAATTTCCCTCAAACCATATAATAGACAACTCAAGAAGCATTTTTACTTTATTTGGCTGCCATAAAGCAGGAACAATTAGGGAATATTTAAAGGCTATTAAGGAGCCCACTGCAATGTAAATAATCCTTACAAAATGTATGCATTTTTTCTACATGAGGTATAGAAGAGTATAACAACCTATTTTGAAATACAAATGTTAGTGCTTCAAGTGGGATTCTAGACAATGTCACTTGTTAATCAACAGGTCTTCACACTAACCAGGATATCTCTGAAACTGCTAATAGTAAATGAATGGCAGTTCCCCCACCCCCACCCCACCTTTCCCCTTTTTTGAACTCCATTGCTTGTGATATGTATCCAAAGATTTTTCACTTCTCCCTCTTACAAAAATGCATTTCTGCCTCCCTTGCACTCCTGGTCATACATATTGCACATGCTCAGGCTTCTGGAATGTGATTGGGGCTGGATAACCTCATGGGAACATTCCAGTCATCCCAACTTCATTTCTACTCTCTATATGCTCAACTTATTCATAGATAACTGCAACAGGTTTATTGTTTGTGTTATTATCTTACAAACAGATCCATCTAGGACCATAGCGTCTAGTGCTTTATTGCATTAACTTTTTATTCTGGGAGACAATACAGCATGACTAGGTCAGTCAAAAAAAATTGTGATACTGGTGTGTTTTAGTCTCCAGTACTGTCTAGAATGCCTGCACATCTCTGCTAATTTCTCTTAAGTTTTAAAATATGTGTTGGAGTGTGTGAGTTTGGGGGGAGGGTGGGAACTATACCTCTCAAAGAGATTCATATTGCTCATTCAATCTTCCTAGACCTCCTCTTCTTCCTGGATACATTGTTATATTACATTTTCCAACCCTCTTAGAGTTAGGTGTGGACATTTGATTTAATTTTTGCCAATAGAATTTGGATGAAAAGAATATGATTCCTTAGCCTAGCCTCTAAGATGTCTGGATTGATCTTTTAAATCACCGTTCTTAACTGAGGCGGGCAATTTTGAGTGCACATGTTAGTGAACACGTGTGTATGGGCACGTGCATGCTTACACACACACACACACACACACACCCCTCCTGAGGAAATTATTGATTGTCATAACTGGGAGGTAGCTACTGGCATCTAGTGGGTGAAGGCCAGGATGTGTGTCTTACAACACACAGGACAGCAAATGAAGAATAATTCAGTCCAATATATCACTAATATATATCACTAATATATATCAGTCCAATATATCACTAATGCTCTTAGGGTTCTCCACTGAAACAGAACCAGGAGGATATGATTATATATATATATAATATATATAATATGTCATATATAATATATATATTATGGAGATATATATATCTCCATAATATATATATATATATATATATATATATATATATATATATATATGGAGAGATAGAGAGAGAGACAGAGATTGATTTATTATGGAGATTGGCTCACAGGGTTATGGCGACCTAGAAGTCTCCCATTTGCCATTTGCACTCTGAATACCCAGGAAAGCCAAGGACCAGAGAAGCTGCTGAAGACCTAAGGATGGGGTTAGGGAGGCTAGGCAGGAAAAGATGAAAGTTCCAGCTCAAAGAAAGAGAATTCACCTTTCTTCCACCATATTGTTCTATTTGAGCCCTCAGTGAGTTGTGTGATGCCCTCCCAGATTGGTGACTGTGGATTTTCATTGCTCAGTTTATCTATGACCCTGTGTAATGATTTGGATATGAGGTATCTCCAAAAACACTCATGTGTATTTATGGACTGACATCTCTAAAGCCATGCTCCCCAAATAAACTTTTCCTACTCTAAAATTGTTCTTGTCAGGCCTTTTGGTCACATCAGTGACAACACTGATTAAAACACCCTGCCCTAATCTTGTACAGCTTAGGCAACCTGGCTAAATATCTACCCTGCCTTAATTGTGCTTATTTTTGAAGACTGGATGACTGAGGAAGGGCCAGAAGTTCTTCAGGTGGACTGGCTGAAACATCAGATTTAAGATGGCTGCCAGAGTGACCAAGACAATCTCCAACTTTATTATAATCCATTTGCATGTTAGATGTGGTCCCTGAATTTCCAGAAAATCCCCCACTATGCCCAGAGTAACCATTAATATCTCTCCCCTTCCTTAATCTATCCCTACTCCTCATTTATGTTACTCTCTATCTATAACCCCCACAATCCCCAAGGGATTAGAAACGGTTTTATTGAGTGTATCTCTCACTTCTTCTATTCTTAGCCAGAAATAAAATCTTCACTGCTCAGTTGGGTGCTTGATCTATTTATTGTTTTGACAATTCTAAGAGGGGAAAAAGGATCCAGGCTTTGGGGTCAAAAAATGGTAACAAGTTAAATGCTTGAGAAACATCCTTACAGACACACTCAGAAATAACGTTTCACCATCTATTTAGGAGTCCCTTAGCCAAGTCAAGGTGATACATAAAAGTAATTATCACAAATGCTGAAATTGAGATCACTTTATGCACTTTTTTACTCTGTCCTGTCCAGATGCAGAAGACTGGTAAGAATCTGAGAACCTAAAACATTGGTCTGAGTCACTAGATGGGAAGAGAATGGATCTCTGGGTCCCAGCAAGTGGTTTAACTGCACAGCTGGCTGGCCTGCAACTTAAGCATGAAATAAAACTTTTACTGTTCTAAGCTACTGAGATTTGAGGGCTGTTTATAAAGCTATTAAAAAATCTTTGACTAATATAAGCTCAAATCTTGTGCAAACTGTCAAATTTCTTCTTTCTCATCTAGTAAATGACAATAATAATAGTACCCATTGATAGGTAACAACACAGAGACACTAGCAGTGAAACATGAGGTTAAGGGGATAATTCAATAAACTAGGTCAACTGGACTGACTCCTCCATGCTTTCTCTTTTAAAAAATAATTTACTTGTGACCCTGTTCTGGCTTAAGTCAACAGAATATGCTATATTCCTCAGCAAACAACCTGCTGTCTGCTGAAAAAATGCAGGCCCAAAAGATTCCACCTTCCCAATATGGAGAACATAAATCACCCTGAAGGGTGGGGGGACTTTTGTGACTTATACAGACCAGATTCCAGAACTCAGGGAGAAAGGATAATTAGAAGCAAAGCCCCCCAACCATGTAATCTATAAGAATAAGGTCCAATGAGAACTGGTCAGTGCTAGTCAAAATGACCCAGAATTTCATCGTTTCTTTAGAATGTCATTTCAGTGGTAAGATATTCCCTCAATGGGTAAGACCATGCATCGTGGGGACTTAGAAGTCTGATGCAATACTGCTGAGTAAAAATTCAAAAGGTGGATCTGTGCAGGGCTTTTGGGAAACTTCCTTGGGAACTTCAGTAAAAATGAAGGAGGGGTGCTGTCCCTCTCCTCTCTGAGTGGACTCACACTGTCCTTTGAAAAAGTCCCCTTTCATCCTTTTGCTATCCCTTTGTTCTGGTTTGGATGTGAGGTGTCCCCCAAAAGATCAAGAGTGAGACAATGCAAGAAGGTTCAGAGGAGAAATAATTGGGTTATGAGAGTCTTAACCTAATCAGTGAATTAATCCCTTGATAGGGATTAACTGAAATGGCAGGGTGTGGCTGGAGGGGTAGGAATTGGGGACATGACTTTGGGATATATATTTGTATCTGGCAAGTGGAGTCCCCTCTTTCTGCTTCCTGATCATCCTGTGAGCTGCTTTCCTCTGCCACACTCTTCCATCATGATGTTCAGCCTCGTCTTGAGTCCTGAGGAATGGGGCCTGCTGTCAATGGATTGAGAAACTGTGAGCCCCTAAATAAACCTTTCCTCCACTACTGTTGTTCTGGTCAGGTCTTTAGTCGAAGCAGCGAAAAAGCTGACTAAAACATCCTTCTTTAAACTCATGCCCACTGCTATGTGTGATGCATCTGAAATCTTTTTGGCATGATTGCAAGAACTGGTGAAAGAGGACATCTGTGGTTGCTTTAGCTCTGCAGATGTCCTTACTCTGTAACACCTACCTCATAGGGTTTTGTGAGGATCCAATGAGTTTACATTTGTAAAACACTTAAAACATGGCTGAGCTAATTGGCTAGTAATTTATCCACAAAAAACCTTACATGCCCTGCAATCCATTTCCACAGTGGATTATTCCATGACAGATATTTGGTGAGGACCTCTGTGTGTTCAAACCCCAAAGTTAGCTGCATTACAGCCTTAATCTCATTTAATCCCTGTAAAGTACACTATCACAATTATTGTCCTCATAAAGAAATGAATTTCTGGTTGATTCAGTTCAAGACAGATTTGAATCTATCTTTAACTCAAAAACCAGTGCTTTTCCTACTGCTCCATTAAGGAATATGGTGCTGTCCTTCTCCAAGAGGTATATAATGGTCTCACTCAGAATTTTAACCAAAGTGGGAGACTAAAAGTGGAGTCTTCTCTGGTGATAAGCCATTGCTGTTCAATTGAACTTTCTATGAGGATGAAAATTGTCCATGTCTATGCTGGTTGGTATAGTAGTCAGTAGCCACATGAAGGTATTGAGGACTTAAATGCCACTAGTGAAGTTTAAATTTAATTTTAATAACCATACATAGCTAGTTTCTGCTGTATTGATTTCCATTCTATGAGGGAGAAATAAAGGCATAGAAGGAATGGATGGGAGCAAAGCAAGACTAAAGTCCAGCTGGGCAAACAAGTTCTGTAGTTCTACATCTAGCATCTGGGGCACATGTCATAGTACAGTTCTTTCCAAAGAACTTGTGGAACTCTGCCCCTATGACATTGGTGGTTGCAGTCCTTGTGTCCTCTTGGCTTTTTTCTGCTCAATTCTTGCAGTTTTCCTCAGGAGACATCCCAGTGTACTGTTGTTTCTTAATCTTGGGTGTCTCCACTGCAACTTTTTCTTCATTCTCATTTCTCCATGCATCTCCCATGGTTTAGTCAGTTTTTTCACATCTGCAACTAAAAGACCAAACAAGAATAATGTTAGAGGAGGAAAAGTCTATTTGGGGGCTCACAGTTTCAGAGGTCTCAATCCATAGACAGCATGCTACATTCCTCAGGGCTCCAGGTGAGACAGAGCATCATGGTAGAAGAGTGTGGTGGGGGAAAGCAGCTCACATGATCAGAAAACAGAGACTCCACTCACCAGATAAAAAATATAAACCCCAAAGGCATGCCCCCAATGACCCACCTCCTCTAGCCACAACCTACCTGCCTTCATTACCACTCAGTTAATCCCTATCAGGGGATTAATTTACTGATTGGGTTAAGGCTCTCATAATGCAATGATTCTCCTCTAAACCTTCTTGCATTGAATCACATATAAGCCTTTGGGGGACAACTTACATCCAAACTATAACACCCCCTTCAGGGACAGCCAACAGAGACCTCAATGCTGCTACACTTTGCCTGACTTCCCAGGCGTTCTTTTGAAATCTTGGTGAAAGCCTCCATGGTCCCCTAAGTCCAGCATCCTGCGTTCCTGCAGAACTAGCACCAAGTGGTTGACCCAAAAGTCTGCTGCCACCTCAAGCAATGGCCAAATTTGGGACTGTGGCTGCAGCAGCCTCTGAATGTCTGGTGACTAAACATGGTGTAACAACTCCTGAGGCCACCCTGTGCGAGAAGCGTGCCTCACTGATCTATTCTCAGGGGATATTTTACTTTTACCCCCCTGAGCTTGAGATGGGTGTGGTCTTGCCAATTCCTGTGGTACCCTTAAGCCATTTTTCCTACTGTCTCTGGGTAAAAGTTTTTAACATTACTTTGGTGACTATAATCTCTTTAACAGCTACATCTTGCTTGGCCCCAGTTTTACTTGTTTACTGGCCAAACTGAAAGTTTTTTAGTCTTTCTGCTTTGTTTTCTGCTCCTGATTATTATAATAAAATCCACCACCAATACCCATGTCACCCTTGAAGGCTGTACAGTCTTGAAATTTCCTCCATCAAATTAATGAGTCCATCATGTTTAAAATCAGCCTCACAAAGAGTCTTAGGACATGGGCAAAATGTAGATAACTTCTTAGCTAGAATGTAACATGAATGGCTTCTAGTACAATTCTTAAGCTCAGTCATTATTGTCCACAGTCATGTTGGCATTCTGGCCATCTGAACCCCCACCAAAATTGCCCATTAACCTCCAATTACAAAATTCTAAAACTCTTCTACCTTTCATTTCCGAACTTTTAAAATTTCCTTCCAGAAATTCCAAAAAGCTCCAAAAGCTCTGAACCACAGGGTCAAGTTAGTCCTAGTGACAGCCTCACTTCTGATAATAATTTATTTTAGTTAGATTTTTGGTTGCTGTGACCAAAAGACCTGACAAGAACAATTTTGAGGAGTAAGAGTTTATTTGGGACTCACAATTTGAGAGTTTTCAACCCACAGATTGTTGACTTTTTCTCTGGGTCTGAGGTGAGGCAGAACATCATGCCAGTAGGTTGTGGAGGAGGAAAACCATTCAGGACAAATCAATCAGGATGCAGAGAGAGTTTTCCACTCACCAGGGACAAAACACATACCCCAAAGACATGCCCCACAATGACCCACTTCCTCCAGCCACACCCTATCTGCCTACAGTTACAGCCTGGTTAATCCCTATCATTGGATTAATGCACTGATTAGGTTAAAGTTCTCATAACCCAATAATTCCACCTCTAAACTTTCTTGCATTTTCTCACAAATGAAGTTTTTGGGGACACCTTATACCCAAAACATAACGTTTCCCTTCTACACTTATCAGTACAGCACTGTCCATCCCACTCATGCCTTTGGCAGCCCTTTATATGAACAGGGAGAGCTCACCTGGAGAAAGGTGTCGGGAATAGCTTGTATAGTGCCTACCTGCATATCCTTCTTGGACGATTTCCAATGGTGGTAGTGTCCAAGAAGGCAGCCAGACTGAGAATACCAGTAACCACAGGAAAAAGATGATTTATGTTCACACAGACAGAGGTCAACAAATGTCCAGTTTGGAGACTCAATTTCTTCTTCTGCATATTAGGGGTCATAAATATTAAACTTAGCAGAGCTATGATGTGTGTAAAGCATCAAACAGAATGTCTGCTACAAGGAGGAACTCAATTAATGGTAGTTGTGCTAGTGGCTAAAAGATGCTTCCTTACTAATTTACCTTTGAAATTGAAGTGTTCCTGCTTTGAACTCTGGCTTCAGTTTTGACTTCCTTTTGCTGTTTGTTCCTGGCCCCAGCATCTAGTCTATAGTTATGCAATTAAGAGGCACTTAATCATTGCCTCTCCTGCTCAACCCATACTTAGGGCTTTTGTTTCCTGGAGTTTTCTGTTCCTCTTGTGATCCCTGGGTAACATCTTTCCCTCCATTCCTAGTTTTGCTGTCTGACTTCCTGTACCTGTTTATGATAAGACTACTGCTAAGCGGTGACAACTCAGATTCAAAGAATGAATGTTCATTAAAGATGACTTATTCAACAACTGAAGAAAGAATAGCTTAAGAATTAGAAAGCCACGAAACAGAAGCAGAAAACCCCCTGATGAAGCATTAGCAAAAGTTGTATAATGTGTGTGAAAAAAAAGTCACAGTTCTTTTCTTTCTGGCATCTATGTGCTTGTCTTCTCTCACTGCTGATGTAGTAGTGAAAGCAACAAAGGCTGAAGAACTTGAAGGAGGGAGAAGTCAATGCTAAGGGAATTCTTTGAATCATGATTGCTGTACCCAACTGCTTGCTTACTGTGGGCAGGAGTCTGCAAAGCAGCAGAAATAATGTTTGCAAAACAAATGCTGGCTTGTTGTGTGTTTGAAAGCTGCCAAGAACAAATTCTTTTCACCTTTCACTAGGTCTCCTCCTAATACCCAAGTGCAATTGTAACTCTTAGAACAAAATACACCCTCCAAGTGAAGTGGCATAGCCTATAATCTCAGTGACTCAGGAGGCTGAGGTGGGAAGATGGCAAGTTCAAAGATAGCCTGAAAAACTTAACAGACCCAGTTTCAAAACAAAAAATTACAAGGGGTGGGGATGTGGCTAGTGGTAGAACATCCCTTGGTTTCAATCCCCAGTACCAAAAAAAAAAAAAAAAAAAAAAAAAAAATCACCTATTTCAGGTTGGTCTTACAAGCTTCAAGCACCATCCACAGGATAGAAAACACTTATATATTTCCTCTTCCTCCATATAGTGGTAATGTGGTGAGTTGAGACCTTTGAACCTAAAGGCTAGAAATGTTACCTTTAATGGGAACGTATCTTCTTACCTGGTAAGATGTAAGGACATAGCACATTAGAAAGGTTCATTTATTTTATTTTGTTTTTAGTTTTATTTTATTTATTTTTGTTTTTTTAGACATACCTAACAATATATATTGACATATTAAACGTGCAAGGAGTATATCTTTTTCTAATTAGGATCCCTTTCTTGTGGTTGTACATGATGTGGAGATTCACCATGGTATATTTATGCATGAACATAGTTATATGAAAGGTTTATTAAAGTGAGGAAACATTAGCACTAACAACTGATAAATTAGTATTATGTGTTGGATAGAAGGTATCATCTAAAAGCTCCTATGAGAGATGATGCAGGAATGTTCAGAGGTGAAATGATTAGATTTAGAATCAGTAGATTAATCCACTTGAGGGATGGTTGATGGGTACTAATTGTGGGCAGGTAGAGTGTGGCTGGAGGAAATAGGCCACTGGGGGCAATTTTTTGGAGATTATGTTATCACGGCCTCCTTGAACTTGAGTTCTCTCTGCTTTCTGGCTGTCATGAACTAAGCAGCTTTACTTTGTCACCTCCTTCCACCATGATTTTCTCCCTTACCTTGGGCACAAGCTGTAATCAGCTGACTGTGGATAGAATCTCTGAAACTATGAGTCAAAATAAACTTTTTCTCCTCTTGGTTGCTCTTCTCAGGTCTTTTGGTCCCAACAATTAAAAAGTTTATGAACACAGAAATTGAAAACAAAAGTATCAATTTCTGTGTTCATAACACAGGCTGTTGCTGTGACTAACATGACAACATGGTTCAGAAGTGATGGGGGAAGGAAAAATAGTAGACTGAGACAGACAGTCTTACCCTATGTGTATGTAAGATTATATGAACTGTGTGAATAAAAAAAAAAAAAAAAAAGAACTGGTTTGTGGGATGAGTTTAGAAAAGCTTGGAGATACAGGCTGGAGAAGCATTAGAATTTAGTAAGCATAGCTTAATAGGTAATTCTGGTGGGAGCTCAGAAGACCAGAATGCTGATATGACTGTGAACAGTAAAGACTGGACTCAGGAGGTTTTAGAAGAGAAGGGAGACTCTATTGGAACTTGAACTATAGGCCATTCATGTTACCTTTTGACAAAGACGTCATCTACATTTTGCTCTTGTCCTCAGACTTTTTGTGAGGCTGAATTTAAAGGTGATGGGCTAATCTGGTGGAGGAAATTTCAAGGCAGCACAGCCTTCAGGGCGTTGGCATGGATATTCTGGCAGCTTTTAGCCAAGTTTACTGTGATAATCAAAAGCAGAAATCAGAGTGCAAAGATTAGAAATATTTGCAATTTGGTCAGAAAAATGCATGTAAAACTGGGATCAGGAAAGTTGTTAAAGGCACTGCAGTCACTAAAGAAATCCTAAGTACCTCGCATAGAGATAATAGGAAAGATGACTTAAGAGCACTGCAGGAATTGGCAAGACTATACCCATCCCAGGCTTAAGGGTGTAGAAGTAAAACTTCCTTTGAGAAAGAGACCGTAGGGGTGTCCTGCTATATAGGGTGCCTGGAAAGTTGTTTCACCATGCTTAGCCACTCAAGCACTCAAAATCCTCTGTAGTCATGGTCCCAGGAGGCTTGGCTATTGCTTGAGATGGCAGCAGACATTGGCATCATGTGTGGTGCTAGCTCTGCAGAAATTCAGGATACTGGAGTTAGGGGGTCATAGAAGCTTCTTCCAAAATTTCAAAGGAAGGCCTGGGAGGACAGGCCACGTATAGCAGAATCAGAATCCCTGAAGGCATCTCCTGAGAGATGAAGGCATCTCCTGAAAGGATGAAGTGTAAAAGATGCGAGAAGGAAGCAGAAGGTACAGGTGGGGACCCCTGAGGTTAAGAAATGCCAGTAATGTGGAATATCTGCCAAGGAAAGCTGCAGAAATCAAGCAGAAACAAGCCAAGAGACAGGCTGTGTATATTGCAACCAGCAAGGCCATACAAATGGAGCTACACAAGCCCTTGGCGAGAACTTCACTTTGCCATGTGCCCCAGACGCTGGACATGGAGCTGCATGACCTATTTGCCCAGCTGCTTCAGTCTGGTTTTGGCCCCCTTCTTCTATGCTCCTATTTCTCCCTCCTGGAATGGAAATACTATGCTGTGCCATTATGTATTAGATAAATGTAACTTGTTTTTTATCTTTACAGGGTCTCGCAGCTGAAAGTTTGCCTTGAAAAAAAAAAAAAAAAAAAAAAAAAAAAAAAAAAAAAAAAAAAAAACTGTTAAAACTATGGGGACTCTTGTAAATGGACTTAATATGAGATGAACATTGTGAGATGGGCATGAGGTTTTGGGATCCAACAGCAGAATATTATGATTAGGATATGTGGTGCCATCTCAAATCTCATGTGTGAGACAATGCAGGAATATTCAGGGATGAAATGATTAGGTTACAAGAGCTATAATTTAATTGGTGGATTCATCCATTAAGGATTAATAATTTGAGTGGATTAATAAGTAGTAACTGTAGGCAGGTTGGGCCTGACTGGAGGATGTAGGTCACTGGGAGTCTACCCTTAGGGATTATATTATCACTGGTTCCTTGCATTCAAGCTCATTCTGCTTTCTCTTGCCAAGAACTGAGCAGCTTTCTTTCACCAGGATATTCTCCCTCACCTCAAACCCAGAGCTACAAAGCTGACTGACCATGGACTGAACTGTTGAAACTGTGAGCCAAAATAAACTTTTCTTCCTCTAAGTTGTTCTTCTCAGGTCTTTTTGGTCACAGCAACAAAAAGCTGACTAAGCTGATTAACAGTGATCAACATTCTGCCTGTACCCACATGTATGGGTGAAGATTATTTTATTTAATTGAAACAAATCCAATCTGTTAAATTTGTGATACATTCTTTTTTCTGTTTTCATTTTTTTATTTTGAGACAGGGTTTGGCTAAACTGCTTTAGGGTCTCACTGATTTGCCCATGTTGGCCTTGAACTTGTGAATCTTCTATCTCAGCCTCCTGAGTCACTGGGATTACAAGTACACCACCATACCCATGCCCATATACTAGATTAGAACAGAGCAATAAATTAAAAGAATGAGCAAACAACATACACGCCAACATGGATAGATTTTATAGCAATATTTTGAAGAAAAGAATTAACGAAGGAGCGAATAACTGTGATTCCATTTCTAAGACTTTCATTAACAAATGAATGGAATCTATGGTGATAAAAGTGAGAATAATTATTTCTGGGAAGAGTTTGCTTATTAATTTGGAACTGGCATTGAGAAATATTCTGAAGTAACTAGTGGTATATGGATACATATGGATACATATTTTTTTTTTACTTTTTTATACTATTTTTGAGACACTACTCAGTATTTGCATTCACAGTTGCTTGAAAATGTGATAAATGTGATTTTTCTCTAAGACTTTAGTGAACTTATTAAACATAGAATCAATAAATTATCAGTTCCCATTTTCATTAAAAAGTATTTGACTACATATAGTGACTCTGATAATATTGTCAATGTAATAATGGTCACTGCAAATAAGGTCAATAGACTTACAATTGCTTCACAAGTCAGAAAGTAAACCATCCAAGTAGTAATAGAAAAATCATGAACTTCATATTCAAACTCAGTAACACTAAAATTTAAATGAATTAAAAATCTAAATAAAAATGGAAGAGATTTAGAATATTTTATGCAACAAAGTTTAATAGCAAATAGTATTTTACATATTAAATAGCATGGGAAATAACACCAAGTTTGATTTAATAACAACATATAATTTGTGATACAGTTTCAACAAAATAAGGGGTAAACACTTTGGTTTTATTGATGTTTATAAATCGTATTATTATCTCCAGCCAAAGAGGGTAAAGAAACAGCTTTCCTACCTTCTTTGTCTCCATCAAGCTTGTGAGTATAAGGAAACCTGGCTATGTAGCGAGAGGAGGGAACAGGGAGTACAATAATACGTAAGCATCTGTTTATTGAACATGAACTTTCATATTCTACCTGGAATGAGTCACAGGACAGTTCCTGGCAAAACATGAAAGAAGCTTTTATGTTTCAACTTTGGTGGGGTCAGCTTCTGTAATTCGCAGCACTGCCAGTCCTCAGAGGATGAAGCACACATAATTCACACGTTCCAGACTTGTCCCCTTATCTCAGTCTCACCCCCATCCTGATTCCCAGCTGTGACCTTTCCAGACATCTGGCTACTTGGCTCCATTTTCCAGCTGGGCTTTAGTTTTCAGTCCTAGTCTTCACTAGTCCTGTTGCCATCTCCTACTTTATCTATTCTGTACTCTTTCCTCTGGCTCTGGCAAGTTCCTTTGTGATGGAAGAAATATTGAGGGATAGGAGCTGATGGGTAGATGAAGCAGGGAAAAACTCACAATTTGTGCCAACTGCAATGACTTAGCAAATGAGGTGGTCATCAGCTGAGCTTTAAGGATCCTACTCTAAAGTGTACTTCTGTCATGGGAGAAAAAGTCTTTCTAAAGAAGGGTCCAAGGAGTTCCTGGAGGAAAGGGGGAACTCAAGGCAAGACCAGTGGAATCCTTGGTTTGTATTTTAACAAAGAATTTTAGCATGCTCCAATCAGAGACACAGAGAGAGGTTTATTTAGGAAAGTAGATGACACTTTGATGGGAGAATACAGGCAGTCTCAAGAGAGAGAAGCCTTCGGGGGTAAAACAGGGGATACATATTCAAGGGGAAAAGCAGGCCATCTTGAGAGTGAGAGTCATATTTGGGGATTCTCAGATCTTCTTTAAAAGGAAATTTGGGTATGCATGGGAAGGTATGTGAGGAATGATATCAGTCTAGTGATTTCAAGGAGGGTGTCTGTTGATCTGTTAATATCCAGATCCTCAGGCTGACATGGTCTGCATTAACTTATCAGTAGGCAGCATTGGAAAGTCCCCTGAATCATAGGTTTCTTTTATTCTTTAAAAACAAAACAAAACAAAATTTTGGGGGGTACTGGGAATCAAACCCAGGAGCACTTTATTACTGAGCTACATCTCCAGATCTTTGTTATTTTTCATTTTGAGTTAGGGTCTTGCTAAGTTGCTGAGACTGTTCTCAAACTCGTGATCCTTCTAGTTCAACCTCATGAGTTGCACATTGCATTGTCTCTTAAGTGTCGCTTATCTGTCTTTATTTAATCTACTTATTAGGGGGTTAATTATCAGTGCAGAGGTAGATTTACAGATTTTTTTTCAGGAATTTGGGAGCATCCGCCTGAGAGAGAGACCAACTTAGGCAGTGACAGGTCTCAAAAAGTATGGGGAACTTTTGAATTAAATTTTTATTTCCTTGTCCTTTCTTTATGTCTCCTTTCTACCTATTTCTTTTCTTTTCTTTTATTCTAGCTCACTTAGGTGCCCCAAAGTTTGCTGAGACCTTACTGTATGCCAGGCACTTATGCAGACCTTCATCTTACCAAATCTCCACAGCAGCCCTATCAGGAGGTAAATTTACCAACTCTGTTTCATAAGTTGAGATACAAGAGGTTGAGTAACTTTCCCAGACTCACAGAGCTGGAAAATGATGGAGTTAGAATTTTACCCAGAACCTAATTCCTGCCCCGGGGCCCTTAACTTGTGGATGACATTCCACTGGTTCAAAGAGGAGATCCTTGCATATGGTCACATTTGAATGTGTATGAAATTGGACTGTTTGTTCACAAAGCTGTCACAGGCTTGGCTTCATGGGTGAGGAAATGGTGGTGTCATAGGTGATGATCCTCTGATGACTTCTGTGCATCCTAGGATTCTACCTTTGGCATTTACTCTGGAGGTGACAGTTTTCCCTTTCAGATCTCTTCATTCTCTCAAAGAGGGAACAATTCTGGAGTATGGATGGAGGTTCACATTTAGTTCTGAATACTGTAAGGAGAATAGGTTTTATTAGTCTTTTTTCCCATCTGGACATGATGAGAATCTTAGCCGAAGAGGACTTTGGAGACTGTTTAGGGTGCTTTCAGGGCCAATGTGTCTCCTCTTGCCAGTTGGCGCCTAGGGCAGGTCCTGGGGATGTTAGCTCTGTGTTTTACTTGAAACCAACCATCCTCTTGTGGGACATTTTCTTTGGCGAGGCTTTTATCTTAGATCACAGCATACCCTCTGGCTATTACTCAGCATCTCTGGCAAACTTTCCATCCATCTGAGTTTGCAATCATCTTCCTGTTTGGCTGAATTGCCAATCTTGGGAAAAGATTTTCTTAAATGTGGGTTAAGTTAGTCCCTATTGGTACATGCAGGAGATTTGGAAGATAGAAAGTTATAGTCAACCAAACTATCCTAGGGACATTGACAGGAAACTTGTTTTTCCCTATGGTGGAAATTCTCTGTTGTCAAATAAATGGTATATGCCAGTAAAGCAAAGACCTGGGCAATTGTTTGTAAGGACACATTTTATTGTCCAGGTCTGTTAAAATAAGCATGGTCCCTCTGGGACATTCAACTATTGTTTAAACTCCAAAGCTCTGCAAGTTCTGTTTGGTTAGTGGCTCAGTAGCAACATAGCTGCCGTCAATCTCCAGGCAGACATAGCTTATCTGGTTGGCAGACAAAGCTGGTCTTCTTTGGGAAATGTGACATGGTTCTAGCATTGAGCCAGTGAAGCTTCATAAGAGAAAGAACGTGTCAATTTCAGACCTAAATAAATTGCTTTCTTTACTGAACAGACCCAAGGTTAGCAGAGGAGGGGACCTTAGTAATGGCAACAGTTTGTTTCAGGTCTGGGAACCTTCTGCTTTTTTTAACTCATGAAGAAGCAGATAGTGGGAAGAATGAGATGAAGTCCAGGAGATAAGGGGATTAAGAATTCCCCAAGAAAGTAAATTCTAAAACTGATAATTTTTCTATCTATCCCAGAAATTTTTAATTTTACCAACTGTTTCTGCCTTTGGAAGGTAAGCATAATGATAATTAGTGCTTATTCCAGGCACTAGTTGTTGTTGTTTTTTTAACTATATTAAGACCTCACCTTCTACACTACTCTAAGGTGTTAGGTAGTATTTTGATTCCTATTTTTAAAAAGAAGAAACCAAGGAACAGAGAGAATCAGTAATCCAGGCTTTGCAGCTACTAAATGAAAGTTAGGGGTTGAATTCAGGTAGTTCAGCTCCAGGGGCTTAAAATACTCCAAACACTTTGGAACCAAAGGGAGAATTTAAAGACAGATGAAATAGCATCTGTCATTTCTTTCCCTTGTGTAAATGGTCAGGCTTCACATTTGAGTGACAAGAACTACTCCATAACGTTCTAAACAACACTAATGCTCTATGGTTTTGAAATTCAGTTCTCTGTCCCTTTGTTCTTAGTACTCCCTCCCTGGCCTTGCTGCTCATGTGTTAGCTGGTATCTGTAGGCTGAGCATGTTAGAAATGAAGCTGGGAATGTGGCCTAAGTTCACTCATAAGAAAAGTCACCTTCCAGTGGACCTGTAATCAGCAGTTCTGGGTGGGTTGAATCAAGTTGCTTCTCTTTTAGATCCATTATGGGAACCCACACATGGACGCTGGTTAGACACATGGACGCTGGTTAGACAGTATGTCAATTTCCAGCACTCAGCATGTGCTTGCCAAATTCATATTAAAGGTGACATTTTATGAAACACCAGATGTTCTTTGGTGTCTGAATAAAGTTAAGTGTAAAAACAGCCACGAATCCATAGGAGTAGAACAATAATCTCTACAGGAAAGTTTTCTACTGCTCAGATCACTGACTAATGACTGATCCATCCTACTAGATGAGACTGCTGACAACTAAAGTTAATCCGTTATAATGAAAGAGATGCTGGCTGAGCTAATCCAGGTTGCAAAATAAATCTTTGTCATTAATTTGTTTTTTTTTTTTAAATTTACTTATTGATTCATTGAACACAAATGGAGTACAGCTATTGTTTCACTGGTTGTACACAAAGTAGAGTCACACCATCTGTGCATTCATGCATGTACACAGGGCAATGGTATCTGTCACACATT
>JAJEJO010000510.1:455730-548226 GCA_020662805.1 Glaucomys volans
GTAATCTGATTTTAAGTCCTTTGGGTATAGGCCAAGGAGTGGGATAGCGGGGTCAAATGGTGGATCCATTCCATCATTAATTTGTTTTATATTGTTCTTCCAAAATTCATTTTAAATGTTGAAAGACCAATGTTCTAATTTATGACTCTTTGTTTTTCCTATTTTAATACTTTCTATTTTGTACTCATTATTTAATATATCTCATCATAAAGATTTGTAGTGATGGCTTCCAATGCCATCTCCCACACTAAGAGCTCCAACAAACATTTGGACCACCCTGACCAATCTTCTTGTTTTGGATCTGAGGAGGCTGAGACCAGTCAGGTTAAGGGACTTCTCAAAGTCCTACAGTGAGTGAGACAGTGAGAGATGATGTCTCATAACTTGCATGGTCATTAGAGCTCAGCCTCCTCCAACCAGTGCTGGTGCTGCAGGCAAGGCAGGGAAAGCAGGAGCTGCCCAACACTGGCTTTATCTGCTCTCCATTCTTTGCACTAGGCCACCCTCTCAAGAGCACCAGATGCCATATGAAGATTCTGGAAGCAGAGGGTGAGATGGGGCTGTTTCTGGGTTTGTTCATGGCAGAGTGAATGCTTGCAGATGCTGTCTGCCTCTTCATGGTGTTTGGTCCTTAACCGCAAGTCATTTAGCCATTTGGATATCTGCATATATTCTCTCTAAAGGACAGAAGATAGTTTGGGGTTTACAATAATAAGGCCTTCACAGACTTGGTAACAGGCAAAACATATTTTTACTTTTTCATAATCATTTTGTTAAGAACAGCTTGTTTTTATTTTCAAAAGTAGTTAGGGGTCTAAATGGCATCTATAGTGACTTATATTAAAAAATTATCTTAAACTATGTTGAATTAGCCATGAGTTGTGTGTGTGCCTATATATTTATATTTATGTAAATGTTTCCAAAGCTACTCACTCTGAATATAAGAAGACCACGTGAGAAGCTGTGGTTTTCAAGGTTATGCCCATTTAATCTAAAGTTAAAAGTATCCTGACTTCTCTACAACCTTCCAGACATGGCTTACCAACTGAAAAATGTCTTCTTAAAATATCCTTGGTAAAGTAATAACACTATTCTTAGTTTCATAAAATTTTGGTTAATACCCCTACCATACCTCAGAGATTCTAGATGGGAATCCATGGAGAATGCTGCAGAATGGCAGTGGATTTAAGGACCCTTTACTCCTATTTTATCTTGTTGTTTCTATTGCTTTGTTAACATCCTTGTCACCTGAATGGGAATGTTGAAGTATTTGGGGATACAAATGTTCTCAGTAATAAACCCTATTGATTTGGGAGGCTATGGAATACACATTTTACCAGGTTCTGCCTCTGCCCACTCCTTGTGAAATAGATAATATTTGCCTTCTGTTCCTGACTCCACTTCAGTGCTTCTTCCATCTGCATTCTTCTTGTACAGAAGGTCTAGGTTATCTCCAAATTGCTCCTAACTGGGTCCACCAATCTTGTTCCTGAACTAAGACTTTTGTATTTTTTTCTTATTTCTGGTTTTTCTGCCCACTCTCCCAACTATCAAATCCTGTCCAGGTACCTGAGTCACTGCATGAGGAATAACTAACTCTCTGACAGTATCATCTGATGCACTGGCCCTCCCAGGCAGGCTCATGTTCGGGGAAGAATGCCTAGAGGTGGACAGCCTTAACCTTAGGACTGTATTTTCAATGCTGGAACTTGAAACATCCAATCAGGGGATAAACATTTATTGGGATGAAAACATCTTTCCCGAGTCTTTACAACACTCAAAGGGGCAAAACACATATGTTAAACAGGGTGAATCTTTGTTTCTCACAAAAAGATAAAGATGTAGAGAGAACCATGTGATGGTGTCACATCTCTGGTGAGTAGAGTTGAGTGGAAATTTAGGACTGTTTCTTAGATAAAAATTCATCAGTAAATCCATGGGACTGTAGAGGACTGCCCTCAGAGTATGTGGAAGATAACAATGGAGAGCAGGATAAGGACTACACCTAATCCTGGAGTAACAGACAAGGAGGGTGAGTATTTTACTAACTATTATGGTTTAGATGTGAGGTGTCTCCCAGAAGCTCATATGTGAGACATAAAAAAATATTCAGAGGTGAGATGATGGGTTATGAGAACTTTAAGCTAATGAGTGAATTAATCCAATGAGAGGGATTAACTGGGCAGTTACTGTAGGCAGGTAGGGTGGGCTGGAAGAGGTGGGTGATTGAGGGTGTGCCTTTGGGGTATATATTTTGTCCCTGGTGGAGTGCAGAACTCTCTGTGCTCCCTGAATTGTCCTTCTGGTGTGGTGTTCTGCCTCACCTCAGGCCCAGAGCAACCAAGTCAACCTTCTGTGCCTGAGATCTCTGAAACTGTGAGCCCCAAATAAACTCTACCTCCTCAAAATTGTTCTTGTCATGTCTCTTAGTCACAGCAGCAAAAAGAGCTGATTAAAACACCAATAATTTCTAAAATTTCTGATTTATACGAGTCAATGGACTCATGGAAACACTGATAAGAATGGATCCCAAAGAGTCTTTTTAGGATATATTATGTTTTCTTTAGTAATATGTTCAACTCTGCCATGATATGTTAAGAAAATGGTATCTAATCTGGTTTTGAAGAAACTACAAAGTAGGTAGATAACCAATAGATATGTATATGAAGAAACTGCTGTACAACTTTGAATCTGAAAAGGAAGTCAGGGTGAATTTTATTCTTATGTCATAATTTGAACTAGAGTTAGATTGTATTAAATGCTGACTGCAATGATTGAATTCATTGATAAGTAATGGTCCATACATAGGTGTAGAGATTTGTACTTTTAAAAATCCTATTCCACTTTATACAATTCTTTCTTGTACATATCTTATGATCAGATATTAATTCCATTAGCCTGATTTTTAATATGAAGTTAAACTTTTCAAAGGAAATGTTTAATTTATGTTCTTGTTTTACAGAGTCAGGGAAATACTATGGGCCAAATGCAATTTTAACTAAGGTATCCCACTTCCCCTGGGGGCAGCTGACAAAGAAAAGCAAGGAAAAGAAAATAGGATCTTTTTATTTGTGGCAAATATTACAGGATACTTTGAAGTGGAGTCTAATTTTGTTTCCAAAATGTGAAAAAAGAACCTCTGAGTTTCTCTGATGTGACCATGATCATGCAGCATGCCAAAGGAGTTTACATACAGACTGTTCTGTGTACCAATGGGCTGTATTTACCTATTCAACTTCCCCTCTTTTTGCAGCCTCCAAACTTGGGTTTCTGTTTCAATGGCTTAGCTATTTTCTCAGATAAATAACTCTAAAGTGGGTTCTGAATCATGCTTGCCTGAGAATATTTGAGTATACCATTTTATGACTCCCTGTATCAGAAGTTTTAGAGAGTAAGGAAAACAACCTACAACATCCTAAGAAGTTGACAGAGGCCGGAAATGTGACTCTCATTACAAGGAATTTCATTGAGACATCAGGGAAGGGAATGCCTTTTTATTCTAATTTCAACACCATTGGTGAAAAGGTATGCTGGCTGAATGCCAGATAAGGAAATGAAACCTGTAATAAGAAACCTTACCTTTAGAAACAGAACCACATCTTCCTAGTACTCGTTTGAGTTTTGTAAACAATTTTGCAAAACGACATAAGTAAAAACATGATATTCATATCAACCTTCTGCATTTATCTGCCAGGGGTTAAGATGCCCTTTAGCTCCACCAACCAGAGAAATATGGGTATTCCTCACATTCTCCCAGCCAAATAATTTGTGGTTTTGGGCAGTATGAAACCCTGGGAAATCTGAGCCCAGCCCTCACTGGCTATCTGCAGCCAACACAAGCCTACTTGGTTTCAAAAGAAACTCCAACCCACCAGAGCAAATCTTGACAGAGGTCAGAGTTAACCTGAATTTAGAGTTAACTTGGAGAGCCTGTCAAAATCTGTAAATTTTAAATTATTAAAAGCACATGAAATATGTTCTTTGACTATAGTGGAATAAAATTAGATTTCAATAACGGAAATAAATTTGGGAAATTCATAAATAGATGGAAATAAACAGCATACTCCAAAATTGATTAAAAATGAATAGAAAATCTAAACAGATTGTAACAAGTGAAGAGATTGAATCAATAATCAAAAATCTCCCAAAAGACCATATGACTTCAAAAATCATATTCCTCAAGACTATATGGCTTCAAATATTCTACCAAATATTTAAAGAACAATTAAACCAATCTTTCTACCAAATATTTAAACAATTAAACCAATCTTTCTCAAACTCTTCCAGAAATTAGAAGATAAGAGATTGTTTTCCAACTCATTCTATGAAGCCAGTACATCTTTGATATCAAAACCAGAGATATTCTAAAAGAAGAAAACTATATATCATTCATGAAAATAGATGAAAAATTCTAAACAGAATTTAGCAATACAAGTCCAACGATGCATAAAAGGGATACATATCATGACCAAGTTGTGTTCATTTCAGAAGTGTAAGGCTGCCTTAATATTTAAGAAAATAACATAATTAATCACATTAATAAACTAAAAAAGAAAAATTTGTGCTGAAGTAATTGAATATCTTTATGTGAAATGAAAACTAAAGATATCTTTATGTGAAATGAAAATTAAAAGGACTTTATGTTTCATACCACATTAAAAAATAAATCATAAACCTAAATACAAAGCCTCGACTTTAAAACATCTGTACAAAACATATGAGAAAAATCTTGGTATCTTGAGTTACACAGTGTTTTTTTTTTTTACACAATGACAAAAGCATTATTCATAAAAGAAAAAAAAATTGGACTTGATAAAAATTAAACTTTCTGCTCATCAAAAACATTACTAACACTTTTGGTACAACAAGTGAGTTGACAAATGTGGTATCTCCATACAATGGAAGAGTACTTACTCAATAAAAAGAGGTATGAACGACAGATACCTGCAATACCAGCGGTTATCGGTTATTGGTGATGAGTTCTGCTTCCTCAAACGCTGAACTCTGAATATTAGAGAACCGTGCCAAGGCAAGCATACAAAGCATAGTAACACAGACTCCTCCGGGGAAGGAGCAGGGGGCCATGGCTTGTATTCTGGTATCCCAAGAAGTGAGAGTATCCTGCCCTTTTATAAAGTTTCCTTTGTTCTCCTACTCTTACCTCCCTATCTCTCTCCTTCCTGCCTATGTGACTAGGCCCAAGAGATGCTGGTGGGATGGCATAAGGTGGGAAGCAGATGGGCAGGGGGAGGGGGCCAAATGGAGTGATCCTGGCAGGTAGCAGCCCAGCTGGCTTTAGTGAACAACTCCCTGTCCTAACCTTTTGGGAGGGGTAGTATAGGCAGGTGATACTGGTAATCAAAGGGCTCTAGAGGCATTGACATTCCAATCTCCCAGGGGCGGTCTCCAACTTCCTGGATCCAAACTGGCCTCCATTTTCTTGATTTGACCTGATTACCTATTCTACACTAACTGCCTGTCTCTAATTCTGGCTTCACATGCAGCCAAAGGATGGATATTAAGACGATTTTCCTGAGTAAAAGAAGACAGACAAGAAAGTACATGCTGTATGATTCGATTTATATACGACTCC
Organism: Glaucomys volans; assembly: GCA_020662805.1. Taxonomy (NCBI): domain Eukaryota; kingdom Metazoa; phylum Chordata; class Mammalia; order Rodentia; family Sciuridae; genus Glaucomys; species Glaucomys volans. The sequence continues at coordinate 461,324 of JAJEJO010000510.1, forward strand.
ACCAACCCCCCCCCCCACACACAAAAAAGTGCTGTAGTGATAGAAAGCAAGTCTGCACTTTCTTGGGATTAGGGGGTGGTGGGGAATGTGGAGGACCAAGAGGATCACAAAGGAGCCTGCTATGATCTGAATGTTTATAACCCCCTCAAATTTATATGTTCAAATCCTAACCCCAATGGCTGATATTATGTGGAGAGATGATTAGGTAGCCCTCATGGATGAGATTGCTGTCCTTATGAAATAGGTACAAGGGACCTCATTTGCTCCTTCTACATCATGAGGTCACAGCAGAAAGCTGAGAAGTCCCTTGCCTCTGACTCTCTTTCTCTTCGCCTTCACCTCATTGTCCTACTGCTGCTACTAGCATAGAATCCTGAGGCCAATTATTTTTTACTCTGTTTTCTGTGTGTCTTTGAGTAGATTACTTAACGGGTCTGTGCCTTCCTCATCTCTGAAATGAGGCTAATAAATATATCTTGCTTATAGGAATGTTATGGGAGCAAATCGAATTAATGGCTTAAAAGTCCTTAAAATATAGTACGCCTCCGTAGTAAGAACAACCCTGCCGCTTCCCTGTCCTAGCACACTGACTTCCTTAATGTTCCTCATGTAGGCAGATTTCCTCCTGCATTCGTACCTTTGTAAATGCTGCTTTCTCTGCCTGGTCCTGGCTGACACAGATATACACAAGATTTGCTCTTCCTCCTTTTTCAAGCCTTGCTTACCAATATTTAGGGCAAATCAAAATTCCAGAATAAAAATCAGAAGTGAACCCCCAAAATAAAAAAAAGTAGCCAGCCAGTTAGAAATGAAGGGTGTTGATTGAATTCAGGAAAGAAATGGAAAAGATAAAATTATCTTTTTTTTTAACATCTTTTTTTTAAATTTTGGTTCGTTGTACACAAATGGAGAACCACTATCATTTTTCTGGTTGTACACAAAGTAGAGTGATACAATTTGCGTTTTCATACATATACATAGGGTAATGATGATTGTCTCATTCCATTATCTTTCCTTCCCCGCCCCCTTCCCACCCCTCATTTTCCTCAACACAATCCATCCTTTCTCCATTCTTCCCTTACCTCTCCCCACCTCCATTAAGTGTCATTTGGCCTTTAGTGTTTTGGGATTGGCTTGTTTCACTTAAAATGATTTTCTCCAACTCCATCCATTTGCCTGTAAATGTCATAATTTTATTATTCTTTATAGCTGAATAATATTCTATTGTGTATATATTCCACAGTTTTTTTATCCATTCCTCTATTGAAGAGCATCTAGGTTGGTTCCACAATCTAACTATTGTGAATTAGGCTGCTATAAGCATTGATGAGGCTGCATCACTGTAGTATGCTGATTTTAAGTCCTTTGGATATAGGTCAAGGAATGGGATAGCTGGGTCAAATGGTGGTTCCATCCTGAGTTTTCTAAGGAATCTCCATACTGCTTTCCAGAGTGGCTGCACCAATTTGCAATCCCACCAGCAATGTGTGAGTATACTTTTCTTCCCACATCCTCGCCAACACCTATTGTTGCTTGTATTCTTGAAAATAGATATTCTAATTGGGGTGAGATGATATCTTAGGGTAGTTTTGATTTGCATTTCTCTTATTACTAGAGATGTTGAACATTTTTTCATATATCTGTTGATTGTTTGTAGATCCTTTTCTGTGAAGTGTCTGTTCATTTCCTTAGCCCATTTATTGATTGGGTTATTAGTATTCTTGGTGTAAAGTTTTTTGAGTTCTTTATAAATTATGGAGATTAGTGCTCTATCTGAAGTGTGTGTAGCAAAGATTTTCTCCCACTCTATAGGTTGTCTCTTCACATTTTTGATTGTTTCCTTTGCTGAGAAAAAGCTTTTTAGTTTGAATCTATTCCAGTTATTGATTCCTGCTTTCATTTCTTGTGCTTTGGGAGCCATGTTAAAGAAGTCTGGTTATAAGCTGATATGATGCAGATTTGGACCTACTTTTTCTTCTATTAGGTGCAGACTCTCTGGTCTAATTCCTACGTCCTTGATCCATTTTGTGTTGAGTTTTTTGCAGGGTAAGAGATAGGGGTTTAGTTTCATTTTACTGCATATGGATTTTCAGTTTTCCCAGCACCATTTGTTGAAGAGGCTGTCTTTTCTCCATTGTATGTTTTTGGCATCTTTGTCAAGTATGAGATAACTGTATTTATGTGGGTTCATCTGTGTGTCCTCTATTCTGTACCATTGATCTACCTGCCTATTTTGGTGTCAATACCATGCCATTTTTATTACTACTGCTTTGTAGTATAGTTGAAGGTCTGGTATTATGAAACCACCTGCTTCACTTTTCCTGCTAAGGATTGCTTTAAGTATTCTGGGTCTCTTATTCTTCCCAATGAATTTCATAATTGCTTTCTCTGTTTCTATGAGGAATGTCATTGGGATTTTAATTGGAATTGCATTGAATTTGTATAGCGCTTTTGGTAGTATGGCCATTTTGACAATATTAATTCTGCCTATCCAAGAACATGGGAGATCTTTCCATCTTCTAAGGTTTTCTTTAATTTCTTTCTTTAGTGTTCTGTAGTTCTCATTGTAGAGGTCTTTCACCTCTTTCATTAAAATGACTCCCAGGTTTTTTTTTTTTTTGAGGCTATTGTGAATGGAGTAGTTTTCCTAATTTCTCTTTCAGAGGATTCATCACTTATGAATAAGAATGCATTAGACTTATGAGTGCTGATTTTATATCCTGCTATATCACTGAATTCATTTATGAGTTCTAAAAGTTTTCTGGTGGAATTTTTCGGTTCCAGTAAATATAGAATCATACCATCTGCAAATAATGATAGTTTAAGTTCTTCTTTTCCTATTCACATCCATTTTATTTCTTCAGTCTGTTTAATTGCTCTGGCTAGAATTTCAAAAACAATGTTGAATAGAAGTGGTGAAAGAGAGCATCCCTGCCTTGTTCCAGTTTATAGAGGGATTGCTTTCAGTTTTTCTCCATTTAGAATGATGTTGGCCGTGGGCTTAGCATAGATAGCCTTTACAATGTTAAGGTATGTTCCTACTATTCCTATTTTTTCTAGTGTTTTGAGCATGAAGAGGTGCTATATTTTACAAATGCTTTTTCTGCATCAATTGAAATAATCATGGGATTCTTTTCTTTAAGTCTGTTGATGTGGTGAATTACATTTATTGATTTCCGGATGTTGAACCAACCTTGCATCCCTGGGATGAAACCCACTTGATCATGGCGCATTATCTTTTTAATAAGTTTTTGTATGCGATTTGCTAAAATTTTGTTAAGAATTTTTGCATCTTTGTTCATTAGGGATATTGGTCTGAAATTTTCTTTCCTCAATGCGTTTTTGTCTGCTTTTGGTATCAGGGTGATATTAACTTCATAGAATGAGTTTGGAAGGGTTCCCTCCTCTTCTATTTCATGGAGTAATTTGAGGAGTATTGGGATGAGCTCTTCTTTGAAGGTCTTGTAGAACTCAGCTGAGAATCCATCTGGCCCTGGACTTTTCTTGGTATGTAGGCTTTTGATGACTTCTATTTTGTTGCTTGAAATTGGTCCACAATTCCACAATTGGTCCACAATTGGTCCACAATTTAAGTAGACCATAAATCTCTAGAAACCTGTCAATGTCTTTGAGATTTTCTATTTTGTTGGAGTACAGATTTTCAAAACAGTCTCTAATTATGTTTTGCATTTCAATAGTGTCTGTCGTGACAGTTCCTTTAACATCTCGAATTTTAGTAATTTGAGTTTTTTCTCTTCTTCTCTTTGTTAGTGTGGCTAAGAGTTTATCAATTTTGTTTATTTTTTCAAAGAACCAACTTTTTGTTTTGTCAATTTTTTGAAGAGTTTCTTTTGTTTCAATGTCATTGGTTTCGGCTCTGATGTTAATTATTTCCTGTCTTCTACTATTTTTGGTGTTAATCTGTTCTTCTTTTTCTAGGGCTTTGAGCTGTAATGTAAGGTCGTTTATTTGTTCACTTTTCATTCTTTTGTTGAATGTGCTCCATGCAATGAATTTTCCTCTTAGTGCTGCTTTCATAGTGTCCCAGAATTTTGATATGTTATATTGTTGGTCTCATGTACCTCTAAGAATTTTTTATCTCCCCCCCATGTCTTCTGTTATCCATGCATCATTCAATAGTGTATTATTTAGTCTCCAGGTGTTGGGATAGTTTCTGTTTTTTTATTTTATCATTGATTTCTAATTTCATGTCATTTTGATCTAATAGAATGCAAGGTGGTATCTCTATCTTTTTGTATTTGCTAAGAGTAGCTTTGTGTCATACTATATGGTCTATTTTAGAGAAGAATCCATGTGCTGCTGAGAAGAAAGTGTATTCTCTTGTTGATGAATGGAATATTCTATATATGTCTATTAACTCTAAATTATCAATTGTGTTATTGAGTTCTATGGTTTCTTTGTTCAAATTTTGTTTGGAAGATCTGCCCAATGGTGAGAGAGGTGTATTAAAGTCAACTAGTATTATTGTGTTTTGGTCTAATTGATTCCTGGAATCAAGAAGGATTTGTTTAACGTACATGCACGTCCTATTGTTTGGGGCATAAATTTTTATAAGAGTTATTTCAGGCTGATCTATGCTTCCCTTAAGCAGTAGGAAATGTCCTTCTTTATCCCTTCTGACTAATTTTGACTTGAAATCCACTTTATCTGAAATGAGGATAGAAACCCCCTCTTTTTTTTTACTGAGTCCCTGTGTGTGGTATGTTTTTCTCAATCCTTTCACCTTTAGTCTGTGGGCGTCTTTTTCTATGAGATGAGTCTCTTCAAGGCAGCATATTGTTGGGTCTTTCTTTTTAATCCAATCTGCCAGTCTATGTCTTTTGATTGATGAGTTTAGGCCATTTGCATTCAGCATTATTTTTGAGATATGACTTGTATTCCCTGTCATTTTGGCTTACTTTTGGTTTTTAACTTGACTTGGTTTCTCCTTTAATTGGCTATTCCTTTAAAGTAGTTCTTCCCTTTGCTGACTTACCTTGTTTTTCATTTCTTCCTCTTGGAATATTTTGCTGAGAATGTTCTGTAGGGCAGGCTTTCTATTTGTGAACGCTTTTAGCTTTTGTTTATCATGGAAGAATTCTATTTTGTCATCAAATCTGGAGGTAAGTTTTGCTGGGTATAAGACTGTTGGTTGACATCCATTTTGTTTCAGAGCTTGAAATATGTTGTTCCAGACCCTTCTAGCTTTTAGGGTGAGGGCTGAGATATCTGCTAATATCCATATTGGTTTCCCACTGTAGGTAATCTGATGCTTTTCTCTCACAGTCTTTAAAATTCTATCTTTATTTTGTATGTTAGGTATTTTCATTATAATGTGCCTCAGTGTGGATCTGTTGTAATTTTGTGTGTTTGGTGTCCTGTAAGCTTTTGTGTTTGATTTTCCATCTCATTCATCAGATTTGGGAAATTTTCTGATATTATTTCATTGAACAGATTATTCATTCCTTTGATTTGTATCTCTGTGCCTTCCTCAATCCCAATAATTCTTAAATTTGGTCTTTTTTCATTATGTCCCATAATTCTTGGAGTTTCCATTCATGTTTCCTTACCATCTTCTCTGTTTGGTTGACTTTGTTTTCAAGATTAAATATTTTGTCTTCATTGTCTGAGGCTCTATCTTCCAAGTGATCTAGCCTATTGGTTATGCTTTCTATCAAATTTTTAATTTGGTTTATTGTTTCTTTCATTTCAAGGATTTCTGGGTTTTTTTTTTTTTTCAGAATCTCTATCTCTTTATTGAAATGATTTTTTGCTTCCAACAATTGCTCTTTTAGTTGTTTATTGCTGCTATCATTCATTGCCTGCGTTTGCTTCTCAGAACATTTTAATTATGTACATTCTGAACTTCCTTTATGACATTCCTTCTACCATGTTGTCATTGGATTCTATTGATAAAGCATCTAGGTGTGTTTGGGACACTTTCTTCCCTTGTTTTCTCATGTTGCTCGTGTATCTTCCCCTCCAGCAGTGCAAATCTGGGGTATCATGGTTTCCCTTTAAAGACTTATGTCCCTGCAGATTTCCAATACCTCACCTTGAAGAGATTAATATTAGAAGCACAATATAAACAATATGCATCCTTAATCCATATAGACCCTATTTAGATATTAACTGTGTTGTCATAATATACAGAGATGAGCTCAAATTATTATCTACAGCATAATCAATAGGTTTGCAATAAGGACCACATTTTCAAATGGTGGAAAAAGAGGATGAGGAGGGGTGTAGGATACAAGGTTAATGAAATAGGAGGTGAGTCTATAGAGGTACTATGTTGTAGGAATAGTGAAAGCAGAATTAAAAGAAATAGGTTGTTAGCATGAGAAAAGAGAGAAAGTGTGTCCAAGGAAACAGATATATAAAAGGACGATAGAGTGATAAGAATATTAATGAAAGAAAAAAGTGGGAATGTAGTAGGTATAATAGGAATAATTGTAATAATACTACTATTTTAAAAAGTTCTGCAATAAAATTATACTATACTGTTCAAACCTCCTATTTTTCAGTATTCTGATGCCTGAGAGGTTCTTGATAATGTGAGAAGAGTGCTGTTCCACTGCCCACTGCCTCCAGGTCAGGAATAATCAATGGTTGTGGAGAAAGGCAACCTGGTGTTGATAGATGGTCAGTCACAGCGTGGGTGCAGGACTGGGCACTAGACCAGGGATGGGGCGCAGGTCTGTGCTTGGTGCTAGAGATGGCAGGTCTGTGTTCATAGCTGGAGCTGCCCATGGCAGGTCTGTGCTTGGACCTGGAGGGATCCGAGCAGCTGGGGGCTGGGCTCCTGGTTGGGGCTGCCTGCAGCAGGCCTATGCTCAAACCTCAATAAAATTATCTTAACATAAAAATTTCATACAAGCTGGCTTAAGGAGAAGAGATGCAGTAAATGAGTGAATTAAGAGGTGTGAGTTTTTTTGTTTTTGTTTTCCTCTTGAAGTGGAGGACAGCTAAAGTTCAGAACTGTTCATAAATTATAACTCGTTCTGGATCAAAACTGTTCAGTGCAGGATTTACCTGAGTTAGTCATCTTACTGTTTCAGGTACTGTCCAAGCTTCCAAGACCAGGTGGTACCATCCCTGACTATCAGAAAACCTTTTTGCCATTTATTTCCATTCTGCTTCCTTCCCTAGAGCAGGCTGGACCATCTCATCTGGCCCCAAGACCACCCAGGAAGCAGAAAATCTTGACTCTGACTTGTTTCTAGGCCAGACTGAGACGCATCCATCACCAGGTGCCTCTGGCTTTCCCAACAGCAAATTACATCACATACCTGGCCACCCCCCCACATCCCCCCCATTCTTCATGCCCTCTCTATCTGCATCCTTCCTCACTGGTCTCCAGAGCCTCTTCTGATCCACTTCTCCTGAGAATCATAATTGTTTCCATTTCTGCTTAGCATGCCAGAAGTCATTGCTTTTATTTACTCATTAGTAAAGATTTATTTGAAGCAATGAAGAACCTCATGTTTTTTTCACAGAGAATTCTGAACAAATTCATGAAGTTATTTTTTCCTATTCCTAGAGTGCTCTAAACAGTCATAAATGGAGATCTCAGCATGAGTAAATAAATATCACCCATTCAGAGACAAGGGGAAAATGGGCGAGGGGTGCTCTCCACATTCCCCTTCTGATTCAGAGAGGTAGGATCACATAGCAGGGTCTTATCTAGGCAGTCCAGAGTGTTTTTAACTCCTGGTCCACTCTGCCCTTGGCCATGCCTCTTCTGGGCTCCAGGCACTGTGCAGCTATGCAGAGAGGCTCTGTTTAAACCTTAAGAGAAAAAGAGACATTTTATCTCACTCCTGGCCAGAACCTGCCTCCTGCTTTAAGCTGAAGAAGTGAGGTTAGACCCAAACACACTAAAGTGGAGTCAAAAATAATATGTTATCGGTGAGGTGAAAATGAGTGCCATATGATTGAAAGGTTTTCAAAATATTAAAAATCCTTAGGGGGTGCAGAGGAACACAAACAAAGGGAAAAAAAACACAAATATCTAAACATATTTGTGGATTTTGTTCGAGGTCATTTGAGCTATAGTTGGAGGAAGAGTGGTGAGGACAGAGTTATTGGCTTTTCTCTTGGAAACTTTTTTTTTTTTTAGGAACTTATGGAACTCAGATGTTAAGTAATTTTTTTTCTTTCTTTTCAGGAAACTTGTCTAATGGAGTCCTCATCTACCCAGTGTCTGCCCGTTCAGATGAGATCATTGTTTTTCTAACATGCTTGGGGGGGGGGGGAGTTCTTTTGAGTTTATTCCAGAATAGATAGTGTCAATTTGACTGAGTCTCACTCCGTAAATATGAAAAGTTTTCCTTTCTTGAAATGCAAACAACTTCGCCATTCTGCTCTGTTCCTTCTATCTTTTCTCCCCTCCTTGAAAACAAGCAGTGTTCTGTGACCAGAGTAGAAGGAGGTGAGCTGGCTCTGCATTCCTCCCCAGAAAAGGGCCCAATGAGCTGTGCAATGACTCTCCTCTCCGTTGTCTCTGGCTTGTGGAAAGAAGACGAAGAAAGAAGAAACAGCTCCAGGGAGAAGGGCCTGTTGAGAAGCTGAATACACTGTTCACAGATATTTTTTAATTAAAATTGGCATTTAGATGGATATCAATTATATAAACAGATTCTAGAGATATTCCAATTGGTCCATTTTCACAAACATCATGTTAGAATTAATTTTTGTAGTTACGTCATACTACTTCCCTGTTTCCCACTAACTCCAATACTACTGAAGCCTGTGAGATTGCACTCTCTGAGTTTTGACTCTGAAATTACTTATGTTTATAAATATAAAATAAGTTGCCTTCTAAAATTCAGAGGTGAATGACCTTCAGGTTGACACCTACATTGTGAATATCAGGTTTGGGGTCACCATGTGCCCCTCTCTTCAGATTCCACTATCTTCCCCAGGGACACCCATGTCAACTTCCGCTCTCTGCCACTGCCCTGGATGAGGCCTGGCTGCTGTCCACACATTCTGTGGTAGAGTTCTGAACAGTACTTGACATCATATTCTGGTGAATAACTGCCTAAGATCTTGTCACAGGTTTATTGCTTCTTAGCTGTGCAACCTCGAGCAAGTCCCTGAATCTCTAACACAGTAGCACTTATCTCATAAGAATATCATATGAAATAAAGACAAACAACTTGCTTAGAACAGTGACTGGCAATCTCATATGAGGTTGGGTATTGTTATTTTCCTAGCTTCATGTTAATCCTCTTTGAGCCCCTTCAGGATTGTCCTCTCTGTGGTTTAATGTGGTTTGAGTATGTCTCCTAGGGATTTGTGTGTTGGTCCTCAGTTTGGCAGTGTTGAGAGGTGGTGCTAAACCTTCAAAAGTAGGACCTAGTGGAGAAATAATTGGGTCATTGAGGGTGATGTCCTTGGAAGTAACTGTAGTTTTCCTAGAACTCTGATTAGTTGGTTAGAGAAGGTTGGTTATAAAAGAGTGAGCCTAACGCTTAAATTATGCTATGACTTCCTGTCTTGTCATGTAGTTTGACCCTGTTGTACTCCTGCCATAATATTATCTACCCCAAGGAACTCACCAGAGCTGAGTCAATGCCAGCACCATGTCCTAGAACTCCAAAGCTATGAACTAAGAAAACCTCTTTTCTTTATAAGATACCCAGATTCAGGTATCTCATTATAAAAATAAAAAACAAACTAATACACTCCTCACTGAGCATTTAATCCCTCCCTGTTCTTTCAGTTTCAGATAAATCTCCTCTTTTCTGTGAAATCATTGCCTATACCATGTTCTTAATACACAGTATATTCTATCTTATTGTATTATTTCTTTTTCCTTTTGAGCCTTTTTTCTGCTTCCATCACAATAACATTCTCAAGGATAAAATCCCTTTACACATTTAAAAAATCTTCTTATGCAGTGCTTTGGAGACAATAGGTCTTCAAATAAATTTCTCAGAAATGTTTGAGAAAGTGACTTGAACAGGAACAATATTGAATTAGGAAAGAAAGGCATAGAAAAATGATAAACTTGGATATGTTGGCTCCTATTCTAACACTGAAGATTTCAAACAACCTATGCAAGTGGGAAGGAAGAATTTTCATCTCTACTAAGCTGGTGAGTTTGGAATGAACATGTGGGTTTTATTTGAAATGTTTCTATAAACTACACAGGGATTTTCATTTATTCTCAAATTTGTGTGATAAGAAAGAGAAAATGACATCTTCTAGCCCAGGAAGCTCTGATTCCAATTTTGTGCTTTCCACAGTCATCTGCAGTCCCTGTATAGAAACTTCTGCAGCATCTCAGTACCTTCTCACATGTGATTGTCTGGAAGGCAGTGACTCCACATAGACCTGTGTGACTGGTGTTTCTGGTGGGATTTTGGTGACAAGATGGATGCACAAAGTAAGAATAGAGAGCTGAGGAGACTTCCAATGACCAGGTGCAAGAGCTTATCTAGTCTGACTTAGCTTAGAGGATGTGGGTTTGTCCTCCAAAGAATCTGAATGGAGAGTATTTGTGATTGTTCTAAGCTCAGTGCTTGGAAAATTAAGGCCAAATTAATGCCTATTAAATGAAGAAATGAGATAATGAATGATTGTGTGAGTGACTTTTAAGAGATTCAAATTTCATTCTAGGCCCTTAATTCTGAAAGATATGAAAAAGACAAGGTTGGTCTGGCCTAGAGACTCAAACCATAACTGGGATGTCTCCTGAGTTTTAGAATAAACATGTCATGAACTGAGAATAGGAAAAGAAGAACTCAAACTATTCCTATTTGCAGATGACATGATTCTACCTTAAGAAAACCCCAAATTCCACCAGGAAACTTCTAGAACTCATAAATGAATTCAACGAAGTAGCAGGACATAAAATCAACACCCGTAGATCAAATGCATTCCTTATATAAGTGATGAATCTACTGAAAGAGAAATTAGGAAAACTACCCCATTCACAATAACCTCAAAAAAATGGGGAATAAATCTGATGAAAGCGGTGAAAGATCTCTATGATGAAAACTATAGAACACTAAAGAAAGAAATTGAAGAAGACCTTAGAAGATGGAAAGATCTCCCATGCTCTTGGATAGGAAGAGTTAATATTGTCAAAATTGCAATACTATACTGATTTAATGCAATTCCTATTAAAATCCCAGTGACATTCTTCATAGAAATAGAAAAAGCAGTCATGAAATTCATTTGGAAAAGTAAGAGACCCAGAATAGCCAAAGTACTCCTCAGCAAGAAAAGTGAAGAAGGAGGCATCACAATACCAGACATTAAATTATACTACAGAGCTATAGTAACAAAAATAGCATGGTATTGACACCAAAATAGACACATAGACCAATGGTACAAAATAGAAGACACAGGGACAAACCCACATAAATAAATTATCTCATATTAGACAAAGGTGCCAAAAATGAACATTGGAGAAAAGACAGCCTTTTAAGCAAATGTTGCTGGGACAACTGGAAATCCATATGTAGCAAAGTGAAATTAATTCTCTATCTCTAACCCTGCACAAAACTCAACTTTAGGTGAATCAAAGACTTAGGCACTAGAACAGAGACCCTGCATCTAATAGAAGAAAAAGTAAGCCCAAATTTACACCATGTCTGCACAGGACCTGACTTCCTTCACAAGACTCCTAAATCACAAGAGTAAAATCAAGAATCAATAAATGGGATGGATTCAAACTAAAAAGTTTCTTCACAGAAAAGAAAGCAATCAAGAAAGTGAAAAGAGAGACTATAGAATGGGAGAAAATCTTTGCCACTTGCACCTCATATAGAGCATTCATCTCTAGATATATAAGGAATTAAAAAAACTTAGCACCAAAAAACCCCAAATAACCCAGACAATAAATCAGCTAAGGAATTGAACAGACACTTAACAGAAGAGGAAATATGATCAGTCAACAAATATATAAAAAATGTTCAACATCTCTAGCAGTTAGAGAAATGCAAATTAAAACCACACTGAGGTTTCATCTCACTCCAGTCAGAATGGCAATTATCAAGAACACAACCAACAGTAAATGTTGGCAAGGATGTGGGAGGAAAGGTACACTCATACATTGCTGATGGGACTGAAAATTGGTGCGACCACTATGGAAAGCAGTATGTAGATTCCTCAGAAAACTTGGAATGGATTCACCATTTGACCCAGTTATCCCACTCCTTCATTTATACCCAAAAGGACTTAAAATCAGCATGCTACAGAGATATGGCCACATCAATGTTAATAGCAATTCAATTCACAATAGCTAAACTATGGAACCAAACTAGGTGCCCTTCAACAGATGAATGGATAATGAAACTGATATATGTATATATACATAATGGAATATTACTCAGCCATAAAAAAGAATAAAATTATGGCATTTGCAGGTAAATGGATGGAGCTGGAGAATATCATGCTAAGTGAAATAAGTCAATCCCAAAAAACCAAAGGCTAAATGTTTTCTCTGATATGTGGATGCTAACTTCACAATGGGAGTGTGTATGGTTAAGGAAGTGTAGAAGTACTCTGGATTAGAAAAAGGGGGATAAAGGAAAGGAAAGGGAAATTGGAAAAGGAAAGATAGTAGAATGCATCAGACATTACTATCCTATATGCATGTATGATTGTATGACCAATGTAATTCTACATTATGTACAACCAGAAGAATGAGAAGTTATACTCCATATATGTATAATGTGTCAAAATACATTCTACTATCGTGTATAACTAATTAGAACAAATAAAAGAAAAAGCTATGAATGTAGAATATCCATGTCAACTTTGAAAAAGAATAAGTTTGGAGATATAAAAAATGTCATGAACTTTTATAATATTTTTACCCAAGGCTATAAGTCTTATCCAGTTCCTAATCCATTCTTATTGTTCTCTAAGACAGAAATGTGATCATGTTACAGGCACTTCTTCAATGACTTGTTGATGTACTAAAAAAAAAAAACTTTAAGGTAGTGTTAGTCAGCTTTCTATTATTCTAGCAAATACCTGAGACAATCAACTTATAAAGAGAACAGGTTTATTCTGGCTCATAGTTATTGAAGTTTCATATGATGTTTGGCCCCACTGCTTTGGGCCTATGGTGTCCATTGGTGGGAGTGTGTGGTAAAGCAAACGGCTCACCTCATAGCTAGGATACAAAAAAGAGACAGGGAGAGACCAGGACCTCACATTCAATGGTACGTCCCCAATGACTGCAAGAATTCCCACTAGGCCCCACCTCTGAAGTTCTGCCTCCTCCCAATAGTGTCCAGTCAGGGACTAAGCTTTGAACACCAGGGCCTTTGGGGGCATGTAGGATCCAAACCACAGTAGATAGCATGCGATGTTCTCCATGTCCTTCCCTCTGCCTTTTCTTTCCACCTTGTCTCTTACTGTTCTTTCCTTCAATATTCAATTTTTTTTTGCCCTGACTATGGAATGGGTTTGCTATATTCTAATGTGTTAGACTCTCTGATACCTCCTTACCTTTATATAAATGGTTCCTCTGCAGGACTGTCCACCAGCAATTTTTCCTCTGGCTAAAAAATTCCCAAGGATAAGTTCAAGAGCTTCCTCCTAAGAGGAGCTTTCTCTGCTCTCCTCCTAGGCAGAAACAGGCGTTTCCTTTCCTTTGTGTTCCTAGCAACCTTTGCTAATCTCTAATGTAATACTCTTGTCTACCCCTCCAGACTATGACCCAACTGAGGACAAAAGTTCTCTTATACCATAGAGCATAATTCTGGTAGACATCTATTGACCATAGATATAATTATGAATTATAAAATGGTATAATGGTCATATTATGCATGTTGATCCCAGTTATCCTGAGTTTGCATCACAAATCCTCCATTTTCTGAACTGTGCCAATTTCATAATCTCTCTAAGCCTCTATTTTATCTGTAAAACAGATAATAATCACATCGATTTCATAGTCTTATGTGAGTATCAAATGAAGCTGTGCCTGGAACTGTCCTAGCACAGTGCCTTGAACACAGTATGGATCCAATATTGTAGCTGTGGGCCCAGCTGGTGATAGAATTTAATTTTCTATTTTTAGTTTTCTCTGCTTCGGCAAGAAAGGAGCTAAAAAAAAACACTTAGAACTCACCCAGGCCAGTGTTCCTTGGGTTCCTCGGTTGAGATGTGTTCTTTGGAATCACTGTAACTGACTACTTTTAGAGCATGGCTACCTCACAGCAGTAGAATGGAGGAAGAGCAAAGGAAGGCTTCTTCCATCTTTAAGGACAATCCTTACTACACTATGCTTCCACTCATATCTTAGAGGCCAGAATAACTACAGTTACCCTTTTTTTGTTTGGATGTGAGATGTGTCCCTAAAACTCTAGTTAATGCAGGACTATTCAGAGGTAAAATGATGTGTCACTGGGCACATGCTTCTGGGGTTTATGTTTTGTTCCTGGTGAGCAGAGTGTTCTTCCCCATCCTCCCTCCCGGCTTCCTGAGCTTCTTTCCTCCACCTTGGCCTCCATCATGATGTTCTGCCTCACCTTGGGCCTGGAGCTGTGGTTGGCTTACCATGAACTAAACCTATAAGACCATGAGCCAAAATAAATTTTTACTCTTTAATATTTTCTTGTTGGACTTTTGGTGACAGCGACAATAAAGCTGATGAAAACAGATGTAATAAAAGAAGGATGACTGATGGAAAAATATTTGAGGACGTTAGTCCTCAGAGACAGTCATGTGGGGAAGGACCACGAGGCCGTAACACCATAACAGTAAGACAATCAGCCTAAACCATTTTCGTTCACTTCTGAGTCACCTTGAAAGACGGCATGTGTGCTTTTTAGCCTGCCTTTCCCCTTAGTACTACCTGAGTTTGCTCTAAGAATTTCCTCAAAGAACTCCTTTTGAAACTCCCATCTCCTCTCAACAGATCTAAAAGGGGAGATCAAAACCAACAAAGACAAGATACTTAGGAAGATCCGAAGGTACTGAGTGCAAGGAATGAGGATTAGCCATATGCATCTGAGGGGATAGGAGAGAGGAGGAAGGAACCATGGGTGTGACCCTTTCTGCCTGCCATCTATCACAGGATCTTCTTTCCTTGTCCGGTAGTTCTTCCTTGACTTTGGGCAACCAAAGCAGAGACACTTTTCACTGAAATCCTCAACACCTAGGGGATGGGAGGGAAGGCATGTGGACGTGTAAGTCTTGTGATGCAGAGGAATCCTATTAGCTAACTGCCCCCCTTGAAATGCACAGAGGGGATAGGGATGCAGATTTTGAAAACAGGGTGGAGCACCATGGTAGGGGCTGGGAATGCCTACCAAAAAATTCAATACTGAAGTAAGGGCACTAGGGATGATGAGCTAGGACAGAGGGATTGATCCTGAGGGAGAGAAACTCAAGAAAGACGTTAACCCCTCCATGATTCTTTCAGGACTGGATCTGGGATGAATAAACAATGTGATGTCACCTTTTGCTTGAACCTGCATAGGTGCCCATACCCTCTCCATGTCTCTTGAGTTTGAATCAGTTTTGTATAGTATTTGAATACTATTTTAAATTGTGGAGATTTTATTTTTAATAAAAGGGATTGCCGTATAGGAAATGATATGAATTATTGTTATTATTATCATTATTATTATGATTATTATTATTTTTAAAAAGGGATGAAATTATTTCTCAAAATTTCTAAACTTCCTAATATAAAGGCATGGTGAGATCCTGATTACCTAATTGACTACTTATCTCTTTATACAAATATTTTGGCCTCATTTAAAACATACTTTCTCTGGTAGAATTGCAAATTTGGCAAGAATAATCCTCTTGGTGTTTCAGATTCTCCTATAAGGAATTTGTTAGATATTTATGTCTGCCATCTCTAATCTAACCTGTCTTTATTGTTGCTAACTTCTAACTTATCTCCTCTGCTATTTTAGCTTTGTCTTAAACTCATGGGCTATCTTCTCAATAATGCTCAAAATTTATAGAATTCATACTATGAAGTCTGTAAATGTATGAATAAATATGTATATTCTTCTTCAATCAGTGCAGAAGCATCTCTGTGGAAAAGGTGGAGTGATCAGAAATTTCTCAGGATGCTTAGACTGTATTCAGGTGTTCTCTTCATTAATAATTTGTACATAACACTTTTTTGTTGATATTGTGCTTTTTTATTTTTTACTTTTACAGACTGCATTTTGATTCATTACACAAATGGGGTACAACTTTTCATTTCTGTTTGCACACTGTAGATCCACACCATTTGTGTACTTAGGCATGTACATAGGGTAATGTTATTTGTCTCATTCCACGATCTTTCTTTCTCCCACTCTCTCCCCTCCCCTCATTTCCCTCTACCCAATTCAACACTCCTCCATTCTTCCCTAATCATCCCTCCCCATTATGTATCAATATTCACTTATCAGAAAACATTCGGCCTTTGTTTTTTAGGGATTGGCTTATTTCACTTAGCATGATATTCTCCAGCTCCATCCATTTACTTGCAAATGCCATAATTTTATTCTTTTTTATGGCTGAATAATATTCCATTGTGTCTATATACCATAGTTTCTATGTACATCACACTTTTAATGTGACTAATTGATCCAAAAATTATATAGTACTCTGTGCATGGTTGTTGCACCCTCTTTTGTAGCACTCATTTTTTTAAAAATTGAAATGGAGTAGTAAAAATTGGTTTACATTTTTGTATAGCATTTGTTTATACCTTTCAAATGGCCCTCATGGATCTTCTGGTTTATTGCTCATTGATTTAAAGTGTCAGTATTGTTCCCTTGTATTATCCTTGTGATTTTATCTATTGGTCTTCACTCATTTGAATTCACAGGCCCCATGACAAAATTAGAAGATTAAAAAAGCTGGAGATACATAGAATATGGGAGAGGATGGCAGCAGTTAGGAGGAGTACAGGATAGGATGTCATATGACATTCATCAGGTATCTATCTCATTCAAAATAATTATCTCCACTAATTATATTATGCTCACTGGGCATACCTTAGCAAAACATGAGGGTGAACTACCCCTGGGTTAATAAACTGAAGTTTTATACCCACTTAGATCAGGAAGAGGCAGTAAAGAGCTATAGGAGTGGGAAATTCTACTGGGGGGAGGGGACCAGAGGAATTTACGTATTGGCAGTAAGGACTAGAGATCAAAAAGAGCTTAGAATGATGTCAAACCTGATGAACAAGAAATAGTAAATACTAACATACATGACCCTTGTACATCCTGAAGGGTTGGGACTTAGGACTCACAATGCCTTAATACCTGGTAAAAGACGGAAACTGCTCATCTAAAACAAGTGGACGTAGAAGGAGATGAACAGAAATTTAGAGATATTTTCAGGAACCCTTTCTCTTTCCCTGTTGTTCTTGAAGAATGCTGATCTCGATAAACTTGGGAACTCTGCAGAACTGACCTTGATAACCAGAGTATATGCATAGACATAGGAGCCATCAAGAAAAGATGGACCTAACTCCAGAAAGGGATCTGTTTCTACTTAAATGGATACAATGATTTTAAAGATCCTATTTGGAAAGTGAATTTAAAAGAAAATATTTAGAGTTGGCATTTCAATTTTCTAAATTTCTTCTGTAGATGTTTCTTTCAAGGAGGTCCTTAGGTGTGAAAAAGTGCCTGGCAATAAATGTGAAGTGCCTGGCAATAAAATCATGAAGATTCTATAAAAGAGACATGAGATAATATCCTTTTAATAATCTTTTTTAAAGAAATAATTATGTTCACATAAATATTTTGCATCACAAGAGTAGCCACAGGAACAGAGTTTCTACAACAGATAGTGATATTAGTTTTGGATTATACTCTGGGAGTAATAGTTCCATCCAAGAATGATTAGATGTTGTTATTCTGCCATGTATCACAATAACAGAAACACTGCAGATAGCAAGTAGAAATCATGGGAAATCTTTGACTTTAAGGTTTTCTGCTTTGATCCAGTACATTTTGAGAATGACTAATATTTGCTGCTTACCAGTAGTTTAGCATTTGACACCTGCACAAAAACAAAGAAAATCCCCTGTTTCTAGACTTGCTTTCCTATACTCAGGAGCCCAAGGTTTCTCTACAACATAGGTGTTGAAAGAACCATAGATAGAATGCTGGGCACCCTGAAAGCCCAGGAAATGGTCAGTCAGAGGATGAGGAAGATGGTGCAGAAGAGGAGGTTACTTTCCAAGCTGCTTCATGGTGTGAGTCCAGAAAAGTGAACAAATAGCTTCTCAGTGAGGTGGGGGAAAAGAAAGATTTTACTGGGATTTAATACTGAACTCTCAGAACAGTTTGGGAACTCAGAAGTTTGGATATAACAGAATGAAAGAAGAAAGCCCACCACTGGTGCTGGCAGCTGCCAGAGCTGATCCACCTCAGGTAAATTGGGAGGGAAATTAAGAGAACCCATGTTTCAGGTAGTATCATGGCTTGTCTTGGTACAGAGAAATCAGAGATCAAGGACACTGCTGGACTGATCCGGAGGGTGAGATACACTATAGTCTTGTGCAGGAATGACACAAGGTTGTTTCCTGGTTGTCCATGGAGAGCCAAGGCAGGAGCCATATTTCCACCATGCTCTGGTGGCAGGTGGCTATGGAATCAAGTGCAGGAGCCCTGACCTGTGTAATCTGAGCTGGGTCCAAAGACCACACTAGACAGAGGCCTTCCACATGACTCAGAGTGTGTCTAGAAAACCAGGAGAAGTTCAGGTGTAGAGAGTGTTTTATTCAGGGGACTATAGAGCCCACGTCCATCTCATTCTTTGTATCTGGTGGCTCCAAGACCAGCTTGGGCAGGCCAGGAATTCAATCAGGCTGGTGGAGTGATTGTGTGCTTGGGGACTGAGCCTAGGAGGACAGGAAGGAGGAGATGTGCAGGTGATGGAAGGGGTAAACAATTGACTCCTCCACTGAATGTGTGGAACGTAGGGGGAGACTACTGGGGTGCACACTCCCAGTGTGGATTGGCAGCTGCCAGGCCCTGAAGGTGCACCGATTTAAAATCTTTAGACCAATTGCCATTCTACCTAGACCTAAAACCCTGCCTTCAGGAGCTTCACCTCCAGAAACTCCTCTTACAGAACTCTACAGTGACCCCACACTGAGAGAGGAGCAGAAAACACACTCCAACTCACCCCAACTCATACTGCTGATAAGGGAAGCTGAGAGTTTTTGAAATCCAAGCAGAGCAACACAAAAAGAGAAAGGATTTGACAACCTGTGGCTATTAATCTTGTTCACAATAAATACCTGAAGATAAAACATAAAGAAAGATATTTGGGAACAAACAACTAACATATTCTCACTGACAATTTTTGACCACCACAATGGAAACAATTCCCTAATTTTTTGAAGGTAGTTATTTTTCATGACACTGTCTCTTCAGGGCTAGGGTTTTTGGTTAGTATATTTGGAGTTTTTGTTGTTGTTTTGGGTTTTTGGTTTTTTTTTTACTTATTTTTCTTGACTTTTTTCTCTCTTTTCTTCTATAAACAGACAAACACTATTATTCTCTCTTTCACTGTTTTATTAATTTTTACTTCTATTTTCTCTCCTCCTCCTTCATGATCATCACATCCTATATCTCACTATATTCTTCCTGTTCACCTTTTGAAACAGAAAATTCTTTTGCAAACTTATTATTTTTGCTGTTGGTAACTGCTTATCATACCATTTCTGTTTATTGTGCCAATTAACATTGTAGATGTCATAATAGGAACCAAGTATGTACTTTAATGTTGCATATCATTTGCATTTGTGGTTGTTATTATTTATCTCCCCCTGAAACATAAGGTACTTGAAACCTATAGGGACAATATAAGTTTGTAGGGTAGAAACTCTACCACCTTGGATTCATACTGATAAATGGGTGGATACACAAACAATATGAAAAAGCAAGGGAACAAATCATCTCAAACAAACCAAAACACCTCAATAATAGAATACATTGACACCACAGTGGGAGTAATGTCAGAGAAATAATTTAGGAAGTTCATAGTTAAACTGATCTATGAGATAAAACATGAGAAAGAAATAAAAAAAGAAAGAAAATACAGGAGGTGAAAGAACACTTCAGTAAAGACAGATTCTGAAAAGAACCAAACAAATCCTTTAAATGAAGGAATCAATATGTAAAAATTCAACAGAAAGCACCAACAACAGATGGGACCACTTGGAAGACAGAGTTTTAGGCAAAAAAGACAAAATATATAATCTTGAAAATAAAGGTAACTATAGAGAAAAGATGTTAAGAGACCATGAACAGAACTTTCAAGGAATAAAGGACAACATGAAAAGGCCAAATTTAAGATTCATGGGGATAGATGAAGGCTCTGAAATACAAAATACAGTAAAGCAAAATCTTTTCAGTGAAATAATGTCAGAAAATTCCCCAAACCTTAAGAATGAAATGGAAAATCAAATACAGGAGGCATGCAGAACTCCAGATATTCAAAATTAAAATAGACCCACACCACAGCACATTATTAAGAAAAATGCCTAAGATACAGAAGGATAGAATTTTAAAGGATGCTGTATAAAAATGACATGTCACACTTAGAAGTAAACCAATCTAGATTTTATCTGATTTCTCAACCCAGACCCTGAAAAGTAGGAAGTCTTGAAATAATATACACCAAGCTCTAAAAGAAAATGGATGGCAACTAAGTATACTATAACCAACAAAATGAAGCTTCAGATTTGAAGATGTAATAAAAATCTTCCACAATATACAAAAATTGAAAGAATTCACAAATAGAAAGCTGGCACTACAAAGCATATTCAATAAAAATTTCATGAAGAAGAAATGAAAAATAAAATTGAAAACCAGCAGAGGGAGGAATACACTAGAAGAATAATCAATCAAAATACAACTTAAATACTTGAAATTAGCCGGGTGTGGTGGCATGCGCCTGTAATCCCAGCACCTGGGAGGCTGAGGCAGGAGGATCGTGAGTTCAAAGCCAGCCTCAGCAACTTAGCAAGTCCCTAAGCAACTCAGTGAGACCCTGTCTCTAAATAAAATACAATATAGGGCTGGGGATGTGGCTCAGTGGTCGAGTGCCCCTGGGTTCAATCCCCAGTACCAAAAAGAAAAACAAACTTGAAATTAATCAAGATGACATGCAATAAAAATCATCTCTCAATAATAACATTGAATGTAAATGGCATAAACTCATAAATCAAAAAAACATAGGCTTGCAGATTGAATTAAAAAACAAGACTCAAAAATATGCTCTCTCCAAGAGATTCACCTCATAGGAAAAGACATTCACAGACTGAAGGTGAAAGGATGGAAAAAAATCTATCACTCTTATAAATAAGCAAGGGATTCTATCTTCATATCAGATGAAGTGAACTTCAAGCCAAAATTAATTAGAAGAGACAAAGAAGGTCATTTCATACTGCCTAAGGGAATTAACAACAAGAAATAACAATCGTAAATATATGTATGCCCCAAACAATGGAGTACCTATATACATCAAAAAAACTCTTCTCAATATTGAATCAAACAGACTGCAACACAATAATACTGGCTGACTTTAACACACCTCTTTTATCACTGGATAGATCCTCCAAACAAAAACTAAAGAAACTATAGAACTAAAAAATACAATTAATAATTTAGGTCTAACAGACATATATAGAATATTTCACCCATCAATGACTGAAAACACTTTCTCCCAACAGCACATGGATCATTTTCTAAAAGAGACCATATCATAGACCACAAAGCAACTCTTAACAAATTAAAAAAAAAAAATAGACATAAAACCTTGCATTCTATCAGATCATAGAGGAATGAAATTAGAACTAAACAATAAGGTAATAATTAGGAGCTACTCTAACAACTGGAGACTGAATAATATGCTATTGAATGGTGAATGAATAGCAGAAGAAATCAGGGATGAAATAAAAAGTACTTAGGTGTAAATTAAGCTAGTGATAGAACATATCAAAATCTCTGGGACACTACAAAGGCAGCTCTAAAAGGAAAGTTCAGAGCATTAAATTCATTCATTAAAAGAATAGAAATACATCAAATAAATCATCTAATAGCACATCTCAAGACCCTAGCAAAAGAACAAATTAACATCAAAATCAGCAGAAGGCTGGAAATAATTAAAATGAGAGCCAACATCAATGAAATTGAAAAAAATTTCAAAAACTCAATGAAATAAAAAGTTAATTCTTTGAAAAGATAAACAAAACTGATAAACCTTTAGCCAAGCTAACCAAAAGAAAGGAAAACAAACTCAAATTATTAAAATTCATGATGAGGGGCTGGGGTTGTAGCTCAGTGGTAGAGCACTTGTCTCAAATGTGTGGGGCACTGGGTTTGATCCTCAGCACCACATAAAAATAAATAAAAGTAATGTGTCCAATTACAATTAAAAAATTTTTTTTAAATTGTGAAAAAAATGGGAATATCACCACAGGCATTACTGAAATGAAGAGGATAATAGAAATGATTTTGAAAATTTATACTCCAATAAACTAGAAAATCTTGAAGACATTGACAAATTTTTAGAGACCTATGACCCCCCCCCCCCCAAATTGAACTAAGAGGAAACAGAAAATCAGATTGATTTCTAATAAGGAAATCAAAGACACCACTAACAGCCTACCAACCAAGAAAAGCCCAGTACCAAATGGATTCTCAGCTGAGTTCTACCAGACCTTTAAATAAGAACTACTACTAATACTCCTTAAATTATTCCATGAAATAGAAAACCCTTCCAAACTCATTCTTTGATGCTCGTTTCATCCTGATACCCAGAGCAGACAAAGACACATCAAGGAAAGAAAACTATATCAATACCCCTTATGAACATAGATGTAAAAATTCTTTGTAAAATACTAGCAAAATCACATACAAAAACACATTAAAAAGATAGTGTACCATGATCAAATGGGTTTCATCCCAGGGATGAAAGATTGGTTCAACATACAAACATCAATAAATGCGGTCCTTCACCGCATAAATAGACTTAAAGACAAGAAGCACATGATTATCTCAATAGCTGCTATATTAGTCAGGGTTCTCTAGAGGAACAGAATCAACAGGAAGTGTGATTATAAAAGGGAATTTATTAGATTGGCTTACATGACCAGAAGCTAAACAGTCCACAATGGCCATCTGCAGCTGGAAGGCTGGAAGATCCAGCAGCCGTGCAGTCCAAGATGCAGAAGCCCAAGAACAAGAAAGATCAACAGTGCCACCCTAGTCTGAGACCAAGGCTTGTGGAAACTCCCTGGAGAATCACTGGGAGAGTCTACTTTGGAAGAGTGAAGAAGTGAGAGTCTGATATCCTGATCAAAGCAGCAATCAAGGGCTGGGGATATAGCTCCGTTGGTAGGGTACTTGCCTTGCAAGCACAAGGCCCTGGGTTCAATTCCCAGCGCTGCAAAAAACAAAAACAAACAAACAAAAAAAACCAAAACAGCGATCAAGAATCTGTTCAAGAAGAGTGGAGCTTGCATCTGCATCTGCTTCCTTGGTCTTCCAGCTTTTATTCCATCGTATTGGGCAGTGCTGCCCATGCTTAGGGAGGGGCTCCACTTGAGTTCACTACCTCACATTCCAGTCATTCCTAGACACGCCCTCATGGACACTCCCCGAGGTCTCTTAATCATCAGCATCTCTTAATCTAATCAAATTGACAATTTATATTAACCACTACAGATGCAGAAAAAGCATTTGACAAAATACACTATCCATTCCTGTTTAAAACACTAGAAAAACTAGGGATAATAGAAACATACCTCAGCATTATAAAAGTTGTATATGCTAAACCCTGTGGAAAGCCATTCTTATTTAGCAGAATTAGACTAGGTTGAGCCATGTGACACAGAGGCCTGACTTCTAGGAACTGCCTGGAGGCATGTGGTGCTGCATGGGAGTGATTCCCTGTCTCCTTCTGGAATTTTCCCTTAAGAGACTGGCTCCCCTAATTCCACCCTCCTGTCCATCACAGAAGAAGCTCCTCCCAGTCCTTGCCCCCTTTACCTGTGTGTCTGTAAATAAAAGAGAGTTGGGCTACTCCAAGTTGTTGCTGTTGTTGTAAGAGGTCAGAGCTGGTATGACCAGATCTGTCACACCCCCTCCCATTTAAAAAGAGTATTGGATCTTGTGTGTTTATTGAGTAGATAAATTTTTTAGGTAATCGAGTGATATACAGCCAATATCCTCCTCCAGCAGTTAACATTTTTCTCCTGCATGCAGGATGTGGCAGAGAGGACGCCCACAAAACCCAAGGCCAACCTCATTCTAAATGGAGAAAAACTAAAAGCATTCCCTCTAAAAACTGGAACAAGACAAGGATGCCCTCTTTCACCAATTCTATTCAATGTAGTCTTTGAATCTCTAGCCAAAGTAATTAGGCAAAAGAATGAGATAAAAGGGATACAAGTGGGAAAAGAAGAGCTCAAACTATCCCTATTTGCCAACATGATCCTATACTTAGAAGACCCCTCCAAAAAAAAAAAAAAAAAAACTCCACCAGAAAACTTCTAGAACTCATAGATAAATTCAGCAAAGTGACAAGATACAAAATTAACACCCATAAATTAATTGTATTCCTATACACCAATGATGAATCACCTAAAAGAGAAATTAGGAAAACTATCTCATTTACAATAGCCTCAAATAAAATAAGATACTTGGGATGAATCTAACAAAAGAGGTAAAAGATCTCTACAATGAGAACTACAGAGCTCTAAAGAAAGAAATCGAAGAAGACTTTAGAAGATGAAAAGATTTCCTATGTTTTTGGATAAGCAGAATTAACACTGTCAAAATGGCCACACCACCAAAAGTACTATACAAATTAATGCAATTCCAATTAAAATTCCAATGACAATCTTCATAGAAATAGTAGAAGCAGTCATTAAACTCATTTTGGAAAATAAGAAGCCCAGAATAGCCAAAGAAATCCTTAACAAAAAAAGTGAAGAAGGAGGCCTCACAATGCCAGACCTCAATTTATACAACAGAGCTACAAAAGCAAACATGAGGAGCAATGGCATAGAAGACACAGAGACAAACCTTCATAAATACAGTTATCTCATACTAAACAAAATGCTAACAACATACATGCAGAAGACAGCCTCTTCAACAGATGGTGCTGGGAAAACTGCAAATCCATACGTAGTAGAATGATATTTATTCCCTTTCTCTCACCCTGCACATAACTCTACTCAAAGTGGGTCAAGGATCTACATATTAGACCAGAAACCCTGTACCTACTAGAAGAAAATGTAGGCCCAACACTCAAGTATGTCAGTTGAGGAACTGACTTCCTCAGGAAGACTCCTGAAGTGCAAGAAATAAAATTTAAAAATTAGTAAGTAGGATGGTATTAAAACTAAAAAGTTACTTCGCCACAAAGGAAACAATCAAGTGTGAAGAGAGAGCCTGCAGAAAGGAAGAAAATCTTTGCCACCCTCACCTCAGCTAAGGTGTTAATTTCCAGAATGTACAAAGAACTCAAAATACTTAACACCAAAAAATTTTAAAAATTCAAAAAAAAAAAAAAACCCAAAAAACCAGAATCAAAAAATGGGCAAAGGAACTAAACAAACACTTCTCAAAAGAAGAATTATAAATAGTCAACAAATATACAAAAAAATCTCAACATCTCTAGCAATTAGAAAAAGTATAAATTAAAACTACACTGAGATTTCACCTTACTCCCATCAGAATGGAAAAAAAATCAAGAATACCAGCAACAATAAATGTTGGTGAAAATGTGGAGGGAAAAGGGTACACTCATACATGCTGATGGGACTGCAAATTGGTGCAACTACTATGGAAAGCAGTATGAAGATTTCTCAAAAAACTAGGAATGGAATCACCATTTGACCCAGTTGGTATGTATCCAAAGGATTTAAAATCAACATACTACGGTGACACAGGTCAATGTTTATCGCAGCACAATTCACAATAGCTAAGCTTTATTCATTCAATAAATGAATGGATAAAGAAAATGTGACACGCACACACACAATGGAATATTACTCAGTCATAAAAAATAATTTTATAACATTTGTCAGTAAATGGATAGATCTGGAGACTATTAGTGAAATAAGCCAATCCCTAAAAGCCAAAGGTTGAATGTTCTCTCTGATAGGTTGATGCTAACCCACAACAAGGGGCATGGAGAGGGGAAGAATAGAAGTTCAGCGAATTAGACAAAGGAGAATGAAGGGGAGGGAGGGAAGAGAGAAATAGGAAAGACAGTGGAATGAATCTGACACAACTTACCTATGTACATATATGAATATACCACAGTTACTTTCAACATTGTGTACATTCAAAAGACTGGGATCCTTATTAGAATAAAATATATTCCATGTTTGCATAAATATATCAAAATAGATTCTACTCTCAGATGTAACTAAAAAGAACAAATAAAAATTTTAAAAAGAAAGAAAGAAAAAGAAAACCCCTCATGACTGCACCCATAATAAATACCAAAGATTCACATTAGATAGTTGGTAGTAAAGGTAGATTAAGGTAAACTTCTAAACATATATAAACTGGACTTGCAGTTATAATTCATGTGGAAGCATCCTGCCTTTCAAAGGAAGTAGCTTTAGACTTGATCCCCAAATGAAAGTCGAGATGAAGAAGTTAAAGAAATATATTGCCAACATAACAAAAAGACAAACACATTTGATAAATAATAATAGTAATTCAGACAATAAACACTAAACTCTCACCTTTGCATTTTGTATTAATCAAACACAAAATTTCAAAGTCATTGATTTGACCACCAACCACACTGAGAAAACACTATGGAAATAGACTCCTAAAAGTACAAAGTGAAAATTTCCACTTTTGACATAGGTGTGAAGAATGTTAAAGCAGAAGAAAAATACTTTTCCCAAATCCAAATAAAGACAAAGAAGAAGATTTGGACAATTCAATGACAAATTAAATTGTCAGTTGAAATTTGAAAGAAATTAAAATAAGAATGCTTAGAAATGAAAGAAGGAATGTCTTCATTTTTAAAATAGAGGTGATAATACTACCTATCTCATCAGGCATCTGGTTTTTCATCTCAACAAAGTCCTGGTTTGATGAGGTTGCTCAGCACATGTCTGTTTCCTCTCTTCTTAAAATGTAACTATGAATATTCTCTTGGAACAAAATAAATTGAGAGGAAATTTAATTATCACTTACTCTTAGATCAAAACAGTTCCTTCTTTTAGAGAAAACCAATAAACTGCAGTGGAGAGAAGTGGAGAAATTGAAAAATCATCCCTACCTTCCAAGAGTGTACCCTGTCTACCTGCCCAACACAATACCAAGGGCCTTGGGGATAGTGACTAACACACCATCCACTGTTACATAACCCTGGTGTCTGTGATGATCAGGGGCAAAAACTTAAGTTGAGCCAAGGAAACTGTTGAAATTTTCTTTGTGTTTTTTATAGAATTATGGCAATCCGGAGTAAAAATGACAAATAAAGACAATTTAAAGGCAACTCGAAGGAGGCTGATGGTGGAATGGAAATGCACGTATTGCTTATAACCATGAGATCAGGGCTTCCATTCCAGCTACCCACTAAAGTACTGTGGGCTGTGAAATGAAGATGCAGGATCAAAGTAGTGCATGTAGTACACTCAGCCTCTCCCTACTTGGTATTTACTCATTTATTCACTTTACATGTGTTTAATGAGTTTATGCATTATGTATGGCAGGAAAAAATCCTTTCATAGAGTTTACCAATATGGCAGAATAATGAGGCAAGTAATGGTTTAATAAACAAAAGTTAATTCTCTTCTTCAGAAGATGAGAAACTTATTGGTAATAAAGAGAACACATGTAATTTCTACTTCCACTTCTGAGAATTAAGGGAAGTAATAAATACAGATCCACTTTGAAAATCCAAAACCCTCTACAAATATTTATTTATGTATTTCTAATAAAATACGAGCCTGTGCTATTTTCAAGGTCCCAGGGAAAGTAGAAAGATCAACTAGACAGACACAGCCTGTCCTGTTCGAGGGAAGGTAAGGACAACTGGACATTGTGAGCTACTCTTCCAGGCAGAAAATACTTATGAGTGCTTGAAGAGAGGGCTGGGGAAAGTGATCGGATGTTGAAGGAAAGAGATTGATTCAGTTGAGAGGAGACTTTATCGAGCAGATGCATTTGAACTGTGTCAAAACAATCAAGGGCATTTTGACTTGAGATCAGGGAACAGAATAAGTAAAAGCACAGATGCTGGTGAACCAGGAGCAACAGAAAACAGTATGTAGCACATTTCAGATCGAAAAAGGCATAATGGCAGTTGAGAGCAATAAGAGTTTGGACAAGTGGTTTGGAATCAGACCACAGATGACCTTGAGGCTGGGCTAAAGAGTGTGAGTTGTTTTCGACAGCTGGGAGTCTTGGAAGGAGATTGAGCAACACAGTAACAACTGGAATTGTGAGTCAGGAGGAGAAATCGACAACTGCGTCTGGGGTGGACCGTTATGGCTGGTGATAGAATTCTGCTGAAGTGTCTGATGAGAGACCTTTTTCAGTCCTGTGTTTTGGCCCTACTGAAATCTAGGGTTCACGAGCTGTCAAAGTTGGAGTGACCTAGGAAACTTGAAATATTTTCATACTTAGTGGTACTGAGTCATGTAAAAAAGAGATCCCCTCATATGAGTAATACGGAACTCATACAATGGACCCAAACAGAATATATTTCCTTGGTGAAAATTAAGCACTCCTTGTAACTACATTTGCCTCAGCACAGGTCACAGTATGTATGATCTCATATTATGGAAGTAAGGAAGAGAGATAGTAAGAAATAAAAAACAATATCTCTAATAACTAAGCTGCTGTGATTCACAATCCTAAAAGGTGCATACCAGACGCTCAGCCTGCTTCACACCCACTCTGGCCTGGGCCTTTAGCATGTAGTAATGGCTGATCAGAGAAGTTTCCCTGGAACTCCCAGGGGCTGAGCGCATAGAACAAACTGACCCTGACCTCTCCCCACCCATGAGCCTCACAGAGCCCAAAACAGCTGTGGGAGGTGAGTGGTAGCCACTCAACCAACCAACAAGCATCTGACAGATGACAGGCTTCACTGGTGACTCAACACAGGTTGTGGAGAAAGCCAAGTTGTTCTGCCCATCTGTGTTCAGAACCTCTCGACTAAAAGAGAATAACAGATGTTCATTAAAAAAAAAAACCTACAAACCCAAAACATAGTTTTACTACCCAGATACATACCAGTGAACATTTGGAGAAAAAGAACACATTTTGCCAGGCCTCACAGGGCGTCTGGATGACAAACACAGAGAGAAGGGACTACATATTTCTAATCTCCATCACATTTCCGTGATGCACTCCAGAGAGTGTGAGACACCGTCTTGGTATGTCCCACAGAGCACTCTCAGAGCTGGTGAGGTATTCTAGCACCAGGGGTAAACATGGGAATAGGCTACCTATTCCCAAGGCAAGGATAATTAAGTAGGAGCAGGATAGGTAGCTAAGGACTTTGTCCTATCACCTCACATAAAGCCAGATATTAAAAAAAACCATCTGGCATAAATTTACCAACATGGAGGGAAATGGTACTAAGCCATCCAGATAAGCTTTAAAAAAGTTCAAAATTAAAAGGTTTTAAATTCTCTTCATCCAAATAAGCAACCAACTCCTCGGGTTCAGCCCTCAGGGATGAAGAGATTATGTAACCATGAGAGGCAGCCAGAGGTGAAGCCCTTTCTCCTGCTGAGGAGCAAGTAAGTTTAGAATTCTCACAGAGGAAAGTGGTACTTTGGGGCCTGACCTTCAAAAGCTTCGCCTTGCTTCTTGGCCAAAGGTCACTATGTTTATGAGCAATATTTAAGGTCCTGAATTCTATGGAGGGCAGGGAAGGTGTTCAGGAAAGTCTTGAAGGGCTTGTCTTTGAGTTCAAGTCTCACATGTGGTTCTCCTCTACCTGAATCTGCCTCTAAAGTCCTCCAAGCTCAATTACAAGAAGGCATAATCTCTACTTCAGTACCAGGAATCTGCCCATGCAACTCTTTCCTGGGGCAGTATTCTGCACCTGGAAGAAAACAAAGTTGGAGATTGAACATGTCCTGTCCATGCCTAGGGCACTTTTGTGGTGGCAAGGTGGGGACTGATTCACTCCACCTTAAGATGAAGCCTCAAGTACAATGAGACTTACTTTAAGAAACCGAGATGATACAGCTGAGGAATGCAGGAGTAAAGTTGGATTCAAGCCCTTAAGCCAATATACTGGATCCCAAAATGCTGGAAGGAGATCAAGAGGCCAGGGTAGTATTCAAGGAGCAGAGGTCACAGGCAGAGCTGTGACAGACCTAGATCAGAAGTAAATACCTGAGTCTAGGTATATTAAATCTCCTGAAAGGATCACCCATAGTCTCCCATAATTGCAGTCAATGACCAACACCCATGAGATACTTTCTGACTGAGTTAAACAGTTTCTGCCTAGTTTGTTAATGGAATTACCTTAGATTTCGGAGAAGCTTCTGATTCAAGAGGCTTAGATTTCACTTCTATTGATTGATGTACACTTGATTTTTTTTTTTTTCGCTGTAGATTTATGTAAGGTGGAAAAGTTTAAATAATTTCTTACAAATGACTAATACAATAACTTTTGCCTATGTATTTATTTTCAGATTGTTTTAAGGAGCTTCCTCTGAAAGTCCAAAACATTTCTGTTAATCAGCAAAAATTTAATCCTGAAGAAAACCACTAAGATAAATCCATCTCAACAGGTATTAAATGTAGAAAATAGGTTAAATTTTATTTGAGACTTTATCTCGAAATCTGAGGGAAAATATGAAATATTTATTTTATTGTATAGTCAACAAATTGAGTTGTAATTGCAAACATGCCCTAAATTCTTAGAAGGACGAAAGCATTACTCTTTATTTGAGAGAGTAAAATTTTCCCAATAAAATTACTTGATAACCTGTTCTAGTTCATTGCTTCAGAGTTGGACTATCATAGCACAATTCCAATGAAGATCTCCTTAGGCATGTTCAATGCCCGAAAATTTTACTTTTAAGTATAAGTAGAAAGAACCAATCAAACATAAATAGATGCGCATAAAGATCGATAGAGTAGAGGAGGGAGAATGTGGGAAGAAAGGAGGAGAAGGAAAACAGGGGAATATGAACTGACATCAAATTCCATGCATGTTCTAATTTGTTGAGATGAATCCAACTAGTATATATAACTATAATGCTCTAATAAACAGAAAAGGTGAGGGAATAAAAAAAAGCAAGATATTAATTTAAAAATATATCATTGTATGCTCTTATTTCTACTTATTATCATTATACAGAAATCTTGGTAATTCAGATATACTAGTTCATTGTGAATAGATATACATATGTCATGTTTTTAATGGCCACACTGAATTAAAAATGGAATTAAAGCCACAATATATTTAAAGTAAAATAAATTACTTTGTCCTTAAAAATAAAAATTTGAACTATAATCTTCCTCCTGCCTTTAAAAAAAAAGCTTTATGTATAGCTAGGTTAATTTCATTCTAACATACTAAATAAATTCTTTTCATTGTACTCCAAATTTGGACTCAGGCAAACTTTGTTATAATCCAGTTCTTAAAACCCTTAATGGAATTGCTCCTTCTCAGTTTCCTAATTGTGCTATTGAGTGTCTCTTTAATAGGAAGCAGAAGTTCTGAAGACTCTATTTCACCTTTATACTTGGGGACCATTAGTACTCCACGTGCCCTGTGAGGTGTGTGTAGCATGCTTCACAATTCCAGTAAACCTATGCAGCCCACACTCAAGCCATCCAGTGGTTTTCTCCCACCTTCCTATGGGTTCCTCCATGGTATCTTATTCGTCACATGTATCTTGTGGTTAGAGTTCAAAAACTCACTTGAAGAAGGAAATCGTGGGGTACCAAGCTCCCCTCAGTTATTACATTTTTAGACAACTCATTACTCCTTTCAACTTGTTGCAAATCCACACCATTATCAAGTTCCCATTATTACAGCTAGGATTAATACTTTTCGGTTACTTCTAGGCCAGGTAAGTCATGAGTTCTCCCCAGAGTACAATGTTCATTTGAGGAAGCAAGATATTTTCTTACCTAATTCTCCTGATTTTATTATTTTTTCCATAGTTTACTGGTGCATCACAGTTGTATATAATGTGGGGATTCACTATTACATATTCATATATGCACATGATACAACAATTTAATTTGGCTGATATAATTCCCAGTGTACCCCCTTCTCTCCCCACATAACTCCCACTGGTCCCTTTCCTTTATTCTACTGATCTCCCTTCACTTTTTTAAAAAAATTTTTTTAGTTGTAAATGGACACAATGTCTTCTTTTTATTCATTTACTTTTATGTAGTGCTTCTGATCGAACCAAGTGCCTTATGCATGCTAGGCAAGCACTCTATCACTGAGCTACTGCTTCAGCCCTTCCCTTCAATTTTTATGAGACACTCCTAACTCACTTTTTTCCTTTTTCCTTGTTAGCTTACACATAAGAGAGAAAACATATGACCCTTGACTTTCTGAGTTTAGCTTATTTCTCTTAACATAATGTTCTCAAGTTTTATTTACTTTTCTGCAAATGACAATTTCATTTTTCTTTATGGCTAAATAAAACTCCATTTTGAACATATATCACATTTTGTTTATCCATTCATTCATTGATGGACATCTAGGCTGGTTCCAAAACTTGACTATTGTGAATTGTGATTCTATCAACATGGATATGCATGTATCGCTATAGCATGATGACTTTAATTCTTTAAAATAAACATCAAGGAGTGGTATAGCTGGGTCATACGGTGGTTCCATGCCTTGTCTTTTAAAGAACACCCATACTGATCTCCATCCTGGTTGTATTAATTTATAGTAACTTTAACAGTGTAGATGTTTTCCTTTTTCTCCATCTCCTCTCCAGCATTTATTATTGTTTATATTCTTAATGGCAGCCATTCTAACTGGCGTGAGATGAAATCTCAATATAGTTTTGATTTGTATTTCCCTAATTACTAACCTTTTTCATATATTTATTGGCTATTTGTATTTCTTCTTCTTCTTCTTCTTTTTTTTTTTTTTTTGGAGGGAGGAAGTGTCTCTTCTGTTCATTTACTCATTATTTTCCTGGGTTATTTGTTTTGTTTTGGTGCTAAATTTTTTAATTTTTATATGGTCTGGATATTAATCCTGTCAGATGAGTAGCTGTCAAAGACTTTTTCAATTCTGTAGGTTCTTTCTTTACATTACTATTTCCCTTACTGTGATGAAGCTTTTAAAAGTTGATGTCATCCCATTTATTAACTCTTGGCATTACTTCCTAAATGTTGGGTGTTCTATTGAGAAAGTTGTTGCCTGTGCCTATATGTTATAATGTGACCCTACATTTCTTCTAGCAGTTGAAGTGTTTCTGGTATGATTTCTATGTCTTTGATCCTTTTGAGTTGATTTCTATGCAGAGTGAGAGATAGGGATCTACTTTCATTCTTCTACATATGGATAACCAGTTTTCCCAGCATCATTTGTTAAAAAGACTGTCTTCTCTCCAACGTATGTTTTTGACATTTTTGTCAAGGATCAGGTGACTGTAGCTGTGTGGGTTGTCTCTGTGTCTACTGTTTTGTTCCACTGGTCTGTTTGTGTGTTTTTACACCAGGACCATAAAGATTTTGTTACTATTCCTCTGTAATATTGTTGCAAGTCAGATATTGTGATACCTCCAGTATTTGCATTTTTGGTTTAGAATTTCTTTGGCTATTTTGGGTTTTTTATTCTTCCAAACGAATTTTAGGACTGTTTTATCCAGTTCTGTGAAGAATGTCTTTAGTATTTCAATGGTGATTGTATTGAATCTGTATATTGCTTTTGGTAATATGGACATTTTAGCAAAATTAATTCTGCCTATCCATGAACGTGGGCTATTTTCATCTTCTTGTGTCATTTTCAATTTCTTTCTTCAACATTCTCTAGTCTTCACTGTAAAGGTTTTTCCCCTCCTTGGTTAGATTTATTCTTAGGTACTTTATTTTATTGATGCTATTATAAATGTAATTGTTTCCCTTATTTCTTTCTCAGAAGATTCATTATTGGTTTTTAGAAAAACTATTGCTTTTCATATGTTGCTTTTGTAACCTGCTACTTTGCTGAATTTGTTTATTAGTTCTAGCATTCTTCTGGTGAAGACTTTCGTATCCTCTAAGTATAGGACCCTCTCATCTGCAAACAGTGACAATTTGACTTTTTCCTTTCCAATTTTCATGCTTTTATTTCCTTCTCTTACCTAATTGCCCTGGCTAGCATTTTTGGTACTGTATTGAATAGGAGTGGTGAGAATGGACATCCTTGTCTCATTCCAGATTTTAAAGAAAATGCTTTCAGATTTTTCCCCTTCCACTATGAGGTTGGCTTTAGGTTTGACGTATATGTCCCTTATGTTCTTGATGTAGTCTCCTTCTATTCCTAGTTTCTTCAGTGCTTATCATGAATAGGTACTAAATTTTGTCAAAAACTTTCTCCGCATCCTGAGATAATTAGGGAATTTTTGTCCTTAATGTTATTTATATGGTGAATTACATTTCTTGATTTGCATATATTAAGTGATTGTTGTATCCCTTAGGTAAAATCAACTTGGTCATAATGTATAATCTTCTTAATATACTGTTATATACAATTTGCCAATGTTTTATTAAGGAATTTTGCAGGTAAGTTCATCAGGGATGCAGGTCTTTAGTTTTCTTTCTTTGATGTGTTCTTCTCTGGTTGTGGTATGAGGGTGATATTGGCTTCATAGAATGAATATGAAATATTTAAATCACTTTCTATTTCATGGAATAATTTGAAGAGCATCAACATTAGTTTTTTTAAAAAAAATTATCTGGTAGAATTCAGCTGAAAATCCATCTGGTCCTGAGCTTCTTTTCACTGGAAAGCTTTTCATTACTACTTCTGTCTCATTGCTAATTATTGGTCAGTTTAGATTTTCCATGTCCTCTTGATTCAATGTTGGCAGGTCATATGGGTCTAGAAGTGTATTCATTTCTTTTAGGTTTTCCAATTTATTGTATATAGGTTTTCAAAATAGTCCATATGATCCTCTGAATTTCTGTGATGTCTGTGTTGATTTCTTCTTTTTCATCTTTAATTTGGGTCCTCTCTCTTTTCTTTCGGCTAGTTTGGCTAAGGGTTTATCAATCACGCTTATCTTCTCAAAGAACCACATTGATCCTTTGAATTGTTTTTTCTTATCTATTTCATTGATTTTGACTCTGATATTAATTATTTCCTTGCTTCTACTCGTTTTGAATTGGTTTGTTCTTGTTTTTCAAAGGCCTCAAGACACATCATTATGTTGTTTATTCAGGATTTTTCGATTTTCTTATGTAGGCATTCAACACTATAAACTTTCCCCTTAGAACTTCCTTCAGCAGTTCTGGTATGTTGTGTCACTCTCATTTTGATTTTAACAATTTTTTAATTTCTTCCCTGATTTCTTTTATCACGTATTTATCACTCATAAGCGTGTTGTTCAATCTCCATGGTTTATGTAGTTTTTGCAGGATTTTTTGGTGTTGGCCTCTAATTTCATTCTATTATGATCAGATAAGATGCAAGGAATCACATCAAATTTTTTTTTGGATTTGCTAAAAGTTGCCTTGTGACCTAAAATACAGTCTGCTTTGGAGAAGGTTCTGTGAGCAACTGAGAAGAAAGTGAGTTCAGCTATTGTTGAATGATATATGTTATAGATGTCTGTTAAACTCATTTGATTGATAATCTTTTTTTAGATCTGAAGAGCCTACCAAGTTTGTCTGGATGAACTATGTATTGGTGAGAGAAATGTATTGAAATCATCCAGTATTATTGTACTGGGGTCTAGTTGAGTCTTTCAAGTTGAGTAGTGTCTGTTTTATGTAACCAGGTGCACCAAAATTTGGGGCATAAATATTTAGTATCATTATATATACTTGTTGGATTTTCCCCCTTTAACAGTATGATGTGACCTCTTTTGTCTGTTCTGCTTAATTTGGGCTTGAAGTCTGTTTTGTTGGATATGAGGGTAGTGACTCCTGTTTGTTTTCAGGCTCCGTTTGCATGGTATATTTGCAATTTTCATTCTTTTACTTTCAGCCATGACTATCTTTGTCTACAGGGTAACTCTTTTGCATACAACATGTAACTGGGTCTTGTTTTCTAATCCATTAGGCCAGCCTATGTCTTTTAATTGGGGAGTTGAGACCTTGTACATTTAATGTTATTATAGAGAAATGTTTATTAATTCCTGTCATTTTTATTGATTCCTAATGTTTAATTTAGTCCTGTTTCTCATTTGCTTAGCTACTCTTCAGATGAGATTTGTCCATTTGTAAACTATGGTGTTTGTTTTTTGTTTCTTCTGTGTGATGTATTTCTTTAAGTATTTTCTGTAGTGCCAGCTTAGTAGTCATGAATTCTTTCAGTTTCTGTTTATCTTGGAAGGTTTTTATTTTTTCTTCAATTCTAAAGGACAGTTTTGTTTGATAAAGCAATCTTGGATGACAGTTATTTTCCTTCAAGGCTTAGAACACATCATTCCAAGCCCGCCGGATTTTAGAGTTTGTGCTAAGAAATCTGAAATAATTCTGATTGGCTTGCCCCTAGATGTGACCCAATGTTTTTCTCTTGAGACTTTAAAAATTCTATCATTGTTCTGTATGTTAGGCATTGTAATTGTAATGTGTCATGAAGAAGCTCTTTTTTGATCTAGTCTGTTTGGGGTTCTGTAGGCCTTCTTTATCTGAATGTTTCAAGGTTTAGAAGATTTGTTTGTTTTTATTTCCCTGAAGAGGTTATACATGCCACTATCCTGTATCTCACAACACTTTTGGATTCCTATAATTCTTAAATTTGGTCTTTTAATTTTGTCCCAGAGTTCTTAAAGATTCTGGTCATGGGTAATTTTTTTTTTTCTTTAATACTATCCGAGTGTTCAAGGCCAGCCACATTGCCTTCTACTTCTGAGAGTCTGCATTCAGCATGGTCTACTCTATTAAAGAGTTAAAACTGAAAAATGTCATTCTATTTATTGTGTTTTTCATTTAACAGAATTTAACTGAGAGCTTACTATCTGCTAATTACTGTGCTAAGACCCAAAGACAGTCTTTGCCTTCAGAGTACTTAGCATTTAGGGTATGAGAACAAACTGCAAATGATATCCACTAAAAAGTGGAGCCCACAGTTTTTATAGGAGTGCAAAGAATTTCAGTCTTGTTATGATTTGGATATGATATATCCCCCAAAAGCTCCTGCTTTAATGCAGGGATGTACAGAGATGAAATGATTAGATTTTGAGAGCTTTAACCTAATCAGTGCATCCTAGTTTTAGTGCCTAACTGTTGTTAAATATAGGCAGGTGGGGCATGGCGTGGGGAATTAGGTCACTGGAGGTATGTCCTGGGAGGGTTCATCTTCCCTGTGGCCCCTTCTCCCTTTTTCTCTGCTTCCTGGCCACCATGAGCAGAGCCACACTCCTCCAT
Source organism: Glaucomys volans (assembly GCA_020662805.1). Taxonomy (NCBI): domain Eukaryota; kingdom Metazoa; phylum Chordata; class Mammalia; order Rodentia; family Sciuridae; genus Glaucomys; species Glaucomys volans. Next base: position 498,838 of record JAJEJO010000510.1, read on the forward strand.
AATGCCATTCTGCCATGATGTTCTGCCTCACCTTGGGCTCAGAGCAGTGGAGTCAGCCAACCAAAGCGTGAGATCTCCGAAATGGGAGCCAAAATAAACTTTTCCTTCTCAAAGTTGTTTTTGTCAGGAATTTTGGCCACAGTGATGAAAAGTTAATACAGGGAGGGTTCAAAATATTCTTCCATGTTATGATATAACATTTGAGTAGTCTTACACAGTGAATAAGAATTAAGCCGGGAGATGCAGATTAAACGGGGAAGGGCTTTCTAGATGGAATATTGTAATCACGGGCATTAAGACATGAGAGATAAAAATGTTACATCCTAGGAATAGTGATACAAACAGTTTGAATATCAGGGGTGCAAAGGGTGGAGAAGCCAACATAATGCATGTAGAATAGACCATGGAAGGACTCATGAACCTCACTTTGATGCTGAAATTTAACTAGTGGGCAACAAAGAAACTGTTGAGAAATTTATAGCAAGAATGAAATATTAATGTTTGAGGGAAAATATAGCAATGGCCGTTTAGAGGATGGGTGGATAAGGATGAGTCTTGAAGACCAATTGTTAAGACAACTAAAAGCATAGAGGTGAGAGCTAATCAAAGACACAAAAGAATATACTCTGCTCTGGCTTCTGATTTCATAAGTCGACATGGTAATACTTAAATACTTAAAATACTTATAAAAGAATTTTGTTTTCAATCACTTCTCTTTGTGTTTGGTCCTTAGCACTCTGCCTAACCCTTGAGTTCCTTTCTGTCTTGTTTTGCTGACCTTATGCCTTAAGCTGGAAGTCCATGGCTGCTTTCATGCAGGTATTTCCCCACGATTAACTGAGTTCTAGCATGTGGTATGCAAAATTTATGCATTAAAAATAATCATTCACTGTCAAATTCAGTGAGACTATAGGTAGAATAGTGGTTACCATGAGGTTAGGGAAAGGGGTGAATAGAGTTATTGTTTTATGGGTTTAGAGTTTCAGTTTGGGATTGTTATAGTTTAGATATGAGGTCTTCCCCAAAAGCTTGTGTGAAACCATGCAAGAAAGCTTAGAAGTAAAATAATTGGGTTATTATATCCTTAATCTAATCAGTGCATTAACTTATGATAAGGATTACCTGGCAGGGTGCAGATGGAGGAGGTGGGTCATTTGGGGGCATGTCCTTGGGGTATATATTTTGTCCATGGTGAGGAGAGTCATTCTCTGCTCCCTGGTTCCTTGTTCCTGGCTCTTTTCCTCTGACACACCCTTCTGTTATGATGTTCTGTCTCACCACAAGCCTGGAACAATGGAATCAGCCTTCTACAAACTGAGACCTTTAAAATCATGAGCCCTAAATAAACTTGTCCTTGTCCAATTGTTCTTGTCAGATCTTTTGGATCACAGCAGCAAAACAGATCCGACTAAAACAGGAATGATGAAAAGCTGTATAAATGAACAACTATTGCACAAAAATGCAAATGTACTAATGTCACTAAACTCTATGCTTAAAAATGATTTAACTGGTAAATTTTATGGTGATTATATATATATAAATTTTATAAATTTATGAATATATACATATATATTCAATAACAACAAAATAATGAAAATTTCTGGAGCAAATCAATCCAGAAGCTTGCCCTACTTTGGTACATTTTAATATTTTGAGCCAAAAAATTCTCTATTGTTTACTAGAGCTAGATGTGAATTTTCTGTTAATTGAACTATGAAGCACTCTAATAAAATCATATTTTGAAAAAATGTAGCTTTATTGTTTATTTAAAAATATAACTACTCACATTTTTGTAAATGAAAATATTGAGGTTCAAAGAGGTTCCCAACTTGTTTAATTCACACTAGTAGACAGCAAACCTGGGATTCTAGTCTAAAGTACGTTTAGCTGACACTTTTGTGCTGTCTTCTCATATGCAAAACAAATATCATTCAATGAATGAATGTAATCTCCTAATACGGAAACTATTCTCAAATCAGAAATTGCATTTTTCAATTTAAGCTTTTTCACTTGTCTTTGAAGCAGTAACTGACTAAAAACATTTATTTGTGCTGACTGAGTTTTCTCAATAGTTAATGACATGACTTCTGCCAAAGGCCACCATCACAAATTATTTGTAAGGAAACCACATGCTTTTATTTTCCAAACTGACCCTTTAAAGTAACATTTAAAATTTTGGAGTATTAGCTGTTATATTCAGGATGAATTCTGCATTAAACTTTTTAACTCAAAGACCATATTGTATTCTGAAATATTTGCAATATACTTTGGTTGAAAATACTTAAGTTATAACTTAATGTAGTTTTTAAACAGAGTTTTATGAAATATGATTATAAACAAATGTGAATTTTTAAAGAAAACAACAACAGAGTTCAAATTAATATCCTTAACCTCAAAGCATTTGTTTTGAGAGACTGTAGACAGTGGTGTTCAGATTACTCATTTATTTAAATATGTAGTTTCATTTAGTGAGAGATTTATTCTATGCCAGAAACTCAAAGCATTTTTGAAATTCCTTTTACATATTTTCTCCAAAGTCAGGTCATGAGTTATGCAGGAAATTTATTATCTAGAGTCAGTTATTACCTTTACCCCAACCAGAACTAAACAGGTTGATCATGTACCTCATTCAATAAAATAACTAGAGATTTTGGACTATGATTAAAAGTCAACTCAACTTCAAACTTCAACTTCAAAAGTTGAAGAATTGACAAAATTAAAGATATGCCAAAGATTCCTTTACATATCAGCTGTAACTAATGTGGCAAGGCTAGCCCTTGATAATGTCTTGTACCCCATTTTAAATAACAGATTTCTTCTTTCTTCTTTCATTTACTATTGTCTTCCCCTGAATTGTAATTGGTTTCCTGCAAAATACTTATCTCTACTGTCATCCATTTGTCTCTCTCTTCAACAGAATCAGGGACTTGATCTATTTCATCTATTGCTGTATTCCCAACTGGAAAAATGTCCAATACATAAAAGCTTCTCCATAAACAGTGTTTGGATAAATTAATAAAATGAGGATTTAGAGTAAGCTATATGAAATATTTGGCCTCAATTTCACAATTCCATAACTTCATGCAAGTGTAAGTTTTAATTTTGATGATTGGCAGTGCTATGTCTTCTGTTTCCACCATTATTATTTACTATAGAGAGCTAAAGATACCCCTTGGCTCAACAGTTTTGTAGATTTTCCTCTTCTTCTTTCTTTCTTTAAAGTGATCATTCATGCTTGGGTTGCCTTCTGGGGTTTTGTAATCTCTCTTTTAAACTGTATTTGTTTGACATAGATTTACAATCTTAGTACCTTAACTATATGCCACAATGATAAGAAAAATGCAAGCTAATAGAAGGATACTCCATGTTCTCAGAAGTTAAAGATCTTGAAAGAAGAATCAATATATGAAATACAGATAGAGTAGATGAGTGATGTTCAAAGAGTCCTTTCTCAAAGAAGTGAGAGATTCTGGGAAAACTGCATGTAAGAGATAAGCCAGGGCCTGGACATTAAAGAATGAGCTGAACATGGACACATGTAGTGAGGACCTGTGAGAAAGGACCCAGGAGGTAACATGGTCCAAGCTTTGGGTTACTGAAAAACATCTCCTCGACCTGCTTGGGTTACTTTTTAACACAAGGCTGCAGTATGACCACTGTTATTCAAACAGATGACCAAGATGGCTACTCGGTGACTAATAGGCAGGGTCTGTTTACTTTGTGGATGTGCTGGACAAGGAGATGACTCATTTCCCAGGAGGAGCAGAGCAATATGGTTCGAGGTTTCATCACCCTATGAGTTGAATGGCCTGCAACTTATGAATTGCTTATATCTGGAATTTTTCATTTAATATTTTCAGACTTGATTGGCCATGGTAATTTAAATCATGGGAAGCAGAAGCTCAGATAAGGAAGGTTACTGTATTTGTTTCCTCTATTTTTATTTTCTGTTTGCCACCACTATAATGTAAGTTCCTTACGGTCAGGGAACTTATTGCCTTATCTCTAGTAACTGGAACAGTTCCTGGCATTGACACTTATTCAGTGGATGAACTGCCATGTTGTTGGCTCACACTTTCTGATGTAAAATGATATTCTGAGTCCATGTGATCGAAACCTGGAGTGCAAGGTCAGTACAGTGAAATGAATAAGAAAATCAGGGCAACCCTGCCGAGAAAGATAGAGGCAGAAAGCAAAACCAAGGTGGGATCCAGAAAATGAGAATGAAAGGATAGTCAGGCAATCCAACACATCCTACCAGACAGAATATCTATGCTTTTCATGGATCTAGTTGACTCTAGAGCCAATGGAACAAACCGAGCAAAACCATCCAGGTACCACACAGTTGCTTCTATGGGAATTCTATGTAAAAAGCCTCATCCAGGAACCAAAGAGGCAAAGTCTCCAACTCCAGGGGCCTCTGCACAACTGGCTACTATCATACTTGGCACTGAATTACATGAAAAGAAAGTTGCCGGTACTCTGCAGTGGGTATAATATTCTCTTATATTCTCTTATGGGCTGTGAGCTTCTAGGAGAAGAGACTGCCTGGTTCTCTATCGTTCCTGGTGGAAAATCTGTACTTTGGGCAAATATTTTAGAAATGTATAGGATTTTCCCATCTCCATGACTAATGCCTAGACCTTTACCTGGGACCTCAGCTAAAAACAGGAGAAAAAAAATTAAATCCTCTACATTTTCTTGGCTATACCTAAGGGCATGGAGGGAGGCACAATGAGAATATTCCCCTTCAAACATGATTGATATAAATGGTCGGTGGATAAGACTTGGAAGCTACCCATCCCTAACCCCAGCATCAATCTCTCAAGCATTAAATTTATAGCTCATAAGTTCACACCTCTCACACAGAATAGCAACCAACAAAGATCTGAATTCTAAATCACTTCCATGTGCAAAAAGTGTCTTTAAGTTTCCTCCAATAAAGCCTAAAAAATTATGTAAAATTTTTGAAAAGAATGCTAGATGTTACATCAGGCTAAAAACTTTTCTTTGTTGAAGAAGAATGCAGTTTTTTTCAATTTTGGATTAAACATATGACCTTGTTAACCTTTCAGAGCCAATGTCAAATATTTGGGGTGGGGTGGGGTGGAGGGTTACCTTTCTTCAGAAGTGCCCTGGGCTGCCCGGACCAGCATCCTGAGTTAATAGATATAGTACCCTAGACCTGGGTGTATTTTTTTTTTATTTCATTCTACACTGTGAATACTAAGAAACAGGAAGACATAAACGTAGCTCAAGGCTGAACATTTGATTAAGGTCTGCAAGTGAAAAGGAAAAGCACACAGCACTGCCCTCACTGTGAGTACTGTTTGCGTCTCCTCTTCAAAGGTGTGATAAAATGGCTCGGCTAATTTCCCTGCTTAGGGGTATTACAGAGCAAGAGAGGTGATTTCCCTCCGAATACACTGAAGAAACCAGTTGTTTTTTTCCTCTGTCTCTCTCTTTATTTATTTTTTTTCATTTCCTTTTAAGCAAATGATTTTTTTCAGGCAATTGAGCAATGTTTTTAAATTCAGTTCAGTAACATCCACTGTTACAGTAGGTGATGGAAACCCTGGTTTCTCTGGTGTACCTGAGACAGCCTGCTTCCCTAGGTCTGAGCCTTAGGTTGCAGAAGACTTTGGTTGGTGTGGGTCTAATATTAGCACACCCTTTTCTGGATTTCTCCTTACATTCACTCCAACTCTCATCACATAACCACCCCGACCCCCATTTCTCTAAAGCAATTCTGATTTACACATCCTTCCTTCCCTCGCTCAAAATTGCTATGCAGCTAATGTTAGGTAGTTTCCCATCAGTGAATCCCCAAATTAGCATTTCTAAAATCTTTAAGGTTTTATTTACTTTATTTTATTTTATTCTATTTTATTATTTTTGCCATTCTTGGACTGAACATCAACTCAACATTAATCTCTCCTTCTCCAGATGCTCCCAGATCAATAGTAACTGATTCTTTTTCTTTATTGTTAACTGTAATATTTTTTATTTTTTATTTGTTCTAATTAGTTATATATGACAGTAGAATGCATTTATGCATTTGGATAAATCATACATAAATGGTGTGTAATTTCTCATTTTTCTGATTGTACATATTGTAGGATCACATCCGTCATGGAGTAATATATGTACATGAGGTAATAGTGTCTGTTTCACTCTACTATCCTTCCTACACTACCCCGTCTCCTCTCTTCATTGTTTCTTAAATTGCAGAAAAAAGGAAAGGTCTAAATAGAGGACTTTTTAACACGGAGTTCTTAAATCATGGGCTAGAAATTGAGAATTCTCGCAGGCCGAAAAGGGGCTTTCTGGCTTCTCCAGAAAAGGGTATAGGTGAAACTGTTCCCCCAATTGCTCTAATTAGGCATGTGTTTTCCAGACTTTGCAAGGGGAGGTTTTCTGAGGTCCCAGGTGAAGGTTTAGGCATTAGTCATTGAGATGGGAAACTACTATACGAGCAGGAGAAGCCCCACTTTGGGTGTGTGTGTGTGTGTGTGTGTGTGTGTGTGTGTGTGTGTGTGTTCTGAGGTGTTGGGGTCCGTGGGAGGAGCGCTGTTTGGTCCCGTTCCACCCGTGTGTTTAGCGCGCCATCTAGTGACAGAAGCTCAGAAGGGACGAAAACTTGGGGTCCCAGAAGACATGCCCCTCAGGGTTGGTGTGGTTTTCCCTCGGGCGGACCTCGGGTGGCTAACATAGTTGGGTCTCAGTTTTATCAGTGGGCTGTTTCGGAATGTTGTGCACATTATTGGGAGCTTGATGGAAATGGATGAAAGACTTTAAGGACCCATCGAGAAGGGCAGAAAGTACAACTACAAAAAGTACAACTACTTCAGAAAGTCGGACTCTAACAGTGTAAGTGCTCTGGTTGAGCAAATGAATGAGCGTCTTCTATGAAATGGAAAGCACAAAAAATTATTGAAGGAACAGAAAAAAAAAAAAGGTGTGTATAGGACATGAAAAAAGGAAGCTGGACATCATACCCTGTGGAAGTTCTAAACCCAGCTTCAAATTTCAGAGCTACTACTGACCATCGTATGACAATATACAATTTATTTATTCTCACCAAGCCTCAGTCTGTTGGTCGATAAGGTGAGGATCATCCCATTATCTCCTAGGGATGCCATAGGGGTTAAAAAAGAACATATTAGGGCTGGGTTTGTGGCTCAGTGGTAGTGTGCTCACCTCGCATGTGTGTGGCCCTGGGTTCAATCCTCAGCACCACATAAAAATAAAATAAAGGTGTTGTGTCCACCTACAACTAAAAAATATATTTAAAAAAAAAAAGAATATATTAAAGGGCTGAACCTACAGCTTCACATGAAAATACTCAACAGATAATAGTTGTTATTGACAGGGAGAAGACAGAAGAGAGAAAAAAAAAACTAAGGGAGGAGGCCCAGTAAAGGATAGGGTGGAACATATTAGAAAATAATGAAAGAGAAAATAACATTTAGAATGTCCAACTAAGCCCAAGGCATTTGATCAACTTCACAGATGAATCCCATGAAAGTGGTAACCATCCCTGACTCCATGACTTTATTCACAAGGATCTACACATGAGCCACAGGAGGGCCTTCTTTTTTGCTATGCTTGACCTCAAACTATGCGCCCAGTGGTCTATACTCAGCCCCCTTAGAGGTCTTCCTCAATTCCAGGCTTGGAGCATATGGGAAGGAAGGGCAAGCATGCCTGGGTTGATCAAGGGAAGCAACTAGGAATAAGGTTTTATCCACTGAGAGAACCCGTTAGCATGGCTTAACTTAAAAGGAGGCTTCTGAGCCCCTGGGTCACAGTTGTTGGTGGTAGTTAATTCTGACTTGGAGAGTGGAAGAAATATCCACAGAACCTGAGACAACTTCCCTCCCCACTTAAAGCAGAATCCTTTGGAAGACCCAAGAGATGGAAGCCCAAAATGGCCTGAGGCTATCTTTTGGAACCTCTTGGGATGTTTTCTAAGGATTTCCCTAAATGCCTCCCACACATAAAACCTCTGGAGAGTAAAACATGTAAGAGGCTCCCACCTGTTGCCCACCAATTCATGCCTTCCAGGGAAGCCCTTCATCTACCATCTCTAGCTGGAATTCTGAAGCTGGAGATCAAAATGCCCCACTCCCCAGTGTAACAACCAACCACAGTCTCAGGGGACAATAGTTGTTGCCTGCATTTCTATCCTTTTACCAGCTTCCATCCATGCTAAGAAGTTAGGACCAAGAACACAGTAATATAATCCCTAATTAGCATAATATAAAAACAACCTAGTCATGTTTTCCATGGGCTTTTCCAATCTCAAACTAAAAGCATAAAGTAGAGACAAAGAGATAAAAATACATTCTGGAACTATAAATAGATATATGCTGCCTGTGTATGCACAGCCAAGCAACCCTGACCCAAATGAGTGTCTGACTCTGAGAAAACCAAGCAGCCAGATGCAGAAATCTGAGAATTTTCCTCTTCCAAAGTTGAGTGTGAGAACAGGAAGGGAAGGCATCCTGATTACTTGGTATGGAAGGGGTTAAGTCCTCAGTCATTCTATTCTAAAGTGATTTATGATGATGTGTAGAGTTTCAAAACTTTCCCCAGCCCAAAGTACAGCCCTCTCCCTTCTCACCAAGTCCACTCTGGATGTGCCGCAATGAAAAGGAGGCGTGTTTTGCTGATCTGTTAAATTCTTAGTGAAGTTTCCTTGATTTCCAGTGACTGCTGTTTGAGTTCGGTTTGGAGCAAAACTGAGGTAGTCCTGACATTTCCGGGACTGAATCCAGACAAGAGGAAGAAGAAAGAGAAGGAGAAGGAAAAGAGGAGAAGAGAGAAAAGGTGGGGAGAAATAAAGGGAGGAGAGAAGTATAGGAAAAGGGGGTGGGGGAGTCCTTTTTCAACATTGCATTCCTGTGTTTTCCCTCAGCCTGGAAAACATATTAATCCCAGTGCTTTTACGCCCGGAAACAAAGGAACTGAGCCAGACTGTGGGGAAAAGGGTGATAAGAAGGGTCCCAGAACTCTAAAAGGGAACAAGTGAGATTCAGAAATCACTAAGACTCCACTTTAAGGGACATCCTGTGTCGCCACAAGGGACTGGCACTCACAGACACACAGGACCAAGGGGAAACGGCAGGCAAATGGAGATACAAAGACTTACAAGGACAGCTCCTTTCCCCTCATCCCACTTATCCAGAAGGTAAAAAGACGCAGCTGGAAAGAAAAGGAGTCAGCCCCGCTCCCAGACTAGGACGAAGACGACTGCAATCCGTGGTGCTACTTTGCAGGCTGGAACTGCAGCACACCCCTTTTGTACTGCTCACCCTCGACAAGCCGAGAGAGGGTGGGGAGGAAAAGTATTTCATCTAGGAAACTGTCCTGGACACCAAACTTCAGCTTTCCTTTGAAATCCTCTGCATTCCATCTCTATGAGCCACGATGTAAGTGTGTGATCTTTTCTGTTTTTGGTGTGTTTGTTTGTTGCTTATTGGAAGAAATGAAATGTGAGTGTTGTCATAATTAACATGCTCACTTTGCATTTTTCTTCTGGAGCATCCAGTTAGTGGAAACACAGCGAGCACGCTGACCGGGGAACTAAGTTGGATTTCCTGCTTAATGGAACTGTCTCTGTTAGGCACTGACAAATTACAGGGACTTAAAGCCACAGAATCTCGTCCTAGCTTCTATTCTCTGACCTCCCTCTTTTTTTCTTCTCTAACTACCCCTCCCCCCTCCCCTTGACCAAGATAGAGAAAGAGATAATGACCAGCTCTGTTTGCAATTAAATGATTTTCTTTCTTTTTCCTCCCCTCCCCTTTCTGTCTCATGACCCCTCTGCAACCCAAAGTGGATTACACAATGACGTGGAGACTGGGACCCCGTTTCACCATGCTGTTGGCAATGTGGCTGGTGTGTGGATCAGAACCCCACCTCCCTGCCACGAATAGAGGGACCCATGGAGGGCGGAAGGTGCCTTTGCTTTCCTCAGTCAATAACAGGCCAGCTCGATTTCTGAGGCACACAGGGAGGTCTCGTGGAACGGAGAGATCCACCCATGAAGAACCAAACCTTCAGCCTCTCCAAAGAAGAAGGAGTGTGCCAGTGTTGAGACTAGCTGGCCCAACAGTGCTGCCAGCTCCCTTGGGCATCAAAGGGGCTCCTGTGAGACCCGAGCTGAGACCCAGGGCCAGGGGCTCCCCTGGTGAGATGGTCCGAGATGAGGGGTCCTCCACTAGGTCAAGAATGCTGCGTTTCCCCTCTGGGTCCAGCTCTCCCAACATCCTCGCCAGCTTTGCAGGGAAGAACAGGGTGTGGGTCATCTCGGCCCCTCATGCCTCAGAAGGCTACTACCGCCTCATGATGAGCCTCCTGAAGGACGATGTGTACTGTGAGCTGGCTGAAAGGCACATTCAGCAGATTGTGCTGTTCCACCAAGCAGGCGAGGAAGGGGGCAAGGTACGAAGGATCACCAGCGAGGGCCAGATCCTGGAGCAGCCCCTGGACCCCAGCCTCATCCCCAAGCTGATGAGCTTCCTCAAGTTAGAGAAAGGCAAGTTTGGCATGGTGCTGTTGAAGAAGACACTGCAGGTGGAAGAGCGCTACCCTTACCCAGTCAGGCTGGAGGCCATGTATGAGGTCATCGACCAAGGCCCCATCCGCAAAATAGAGAAGATCAGACAGAAGGGTTTTGTCCAAAAGTGTAAGGCCTCTGGTATAGAGGGCCAGGTGGTGGAGGAGGGGAACAATGGTGGGGAAGGAGCAGGAAGGCCAAACCTGGGCACTGAGAAGAGGAGAGAGGACTCAAGGAGAGCACAAGTGCCCCCAACCAGAGATACTCGGGTGAAGGTGATGAGAAAGCTGGCCACCACCACGGTGGCCCTTCCTCCACCTCCCCCAACCCCGAGGGCCACCACCCTTCCTCCTGTTCCACCTACAACAGCCACACGGGCCACACCCCGGATAGTAACGGTAGCCACAAGACCTACAACCACCACCACCTTTCCAACAACCCAGAGGCCCTGGACACCCCGGGTGCACCCCTCCTCAACCTCCCCAAGACTCTCTGGCTCAGCTGAGTTGACTACAGCCAGGGGTCCCTCAGTCTCAGAGAATCTCTACCCTCCACCCAGGAAGGAGCAGCAGAGGGAGAGACCACAGACCACTCGGAGGCCTGGCAAGGCCACCAGCTTTGAGACCTTCACTGCTGCCCCTCCTCCTACCATCTCAGAGCCCAACCCAAAGGCTACAGGCCCTGGCCGTTTCCGAGACAACCGTACAGACAGAAGGGAACATGGCCATCGGGACCCAAATGTGGTGCCAGGTCCTCACAAGACAGGCAAGACAAAGCCTCCTAAAAAGAAGACCCAGGAAAAAATTCTTAGTAATGAGTATGAGGATAAGTATGACCTGGGCCGGCCCACTGCCTCACAGCTGGAGGAGGAGCTGCAGGTGGGAAATGTTCCCTCCCCAAACTCAAAGGAGTCTAGAAAACATGAAAAGCTTGAGAAACCTGAGAAGGAGAAGAAAAAAAAGGTGAAGAATGAGAAACCAGACAAGTTACTCAAGAATGAAAAGCAAATGAAGAAAGCTGAGAAAAAGAGCAAACAGGAGAAAGAGAAGAGTAAGAAGAAGAAAACAGGTAAAACAGAGCAGGATGGCTATCAGAAACCCACCACGAAACATCCCCCTCAGAGCCCCAAGAAGTCAGTGGCCGACCTGCTGGGGTCCTTTGAAGGCAAACGAAGGCTCCTTGTAAGTAACCTCCTTGGCATTGCTCTGTGGGCTGAGGCAGGGCACCTTCATGTCTGTCTTGTTAGTTTTGTAAAGTCACATTGCTAAATGCCAGACTGTGACCGACCCTGCATGATGTCAGGAAGCTCAGACAAGAAAGGACAGCCAGGCAGTAGCTCCCTTTGGTTCAGATGCTCTCTGAACATCTATCTGCACAACTCACATTCCTATGATATAGACTACGTGGCTGGGGGACCCTAGCCCTGAATCCAAGGAAACACTGTATTCAGCTTCTTCCAAACTGATAGTATCCCCCATCCTTCCTGCTTTCTTTCAAAGCATGTTGTGGACCATCAGTAGAATATGTCCCAAATTTTCTTGCCTGTTCCATTGATAGTGGAACTATGGATTAACACACAGCCTAAACTCTGACTGATTCTAAGGAGTGGGGCAGGGGGGGGCTGGTTGTGAGTGTGTGTTTGTGTTCTATTATGTACTTTTTGTATGTTATTACATTTTTCAAACAGAACTTTAGGTTAGGAATAAACTTAGGTTATTAGACGATAGTAGTTAATAACGCATCTGCTTGAATAATCTCAGAATTCCGTAAACTCAAATGGGAATGTTCCAGTTAGAATCAAAGGAATCACAGACTTCAGAGTAGGACTCGATCTGGTACTTGGATGTTTGTTAGGGGATCATAGGAGCAAGCTGCTGTCTGGACCGTGGGAAAGTATTAGTGGTGTGCTTCATGCTGTCCTCCTGAGTACCTGGGACTTTGTCCAGCCCATAAAGCACATCACCCAACTCTGTCCACTGAGCCAACAAGGAGGCAAAGTGTTCCTCATAGTCAGGTTTTAAACAACAAAAAGTAATCATGGGTAAAATATCAGGATTGTTATTGTGCACCCATCTGGCAAATACTTCCATTGCCTCTAGGTTGTGAATCAAAAGAAAGGGGTTTTCATACTGTATCATGCTCTTGATTTCTCCCTCCTTCCCTCCACTCCCTCAGTTAAAGATCTGAAAGCCCAGCTGGGTCTTTTCTGCTTTTAACAGTATCCTTGGTCATAAATTTCTAGCAAATGAAACTCAAAGGACAACTTCTGCTGATGTCATGTGAGGCAGAACAGAAACCAGCTGGAATCGCTCCTGGCAGCACTGGCTCTTTGGAACTAGTGAGAGAATCAGATTTGTTATTAGAAAGAAAATACCAACAGGAGGCATTTTAGTCTTTTGACCCTGTGTATGCCCAACTGATGATCATATCACAAATGTAGTTTCTGAAGGACTAACGATGTATGAAGTAACAATGAATTAGGGAAGGCCAGACGAAATTAACACCATACAAAAAAAAAAAAAAAAGAGGCAAAGAGAGTTGCACCAGACAGGGAGGAGACCAGTGTTTCTGGATGAAATATTATTGGTGCCATTAATCCTTTTTCCACTCATTTTTTCCATCAAACTCTGCTGATGTTATTCAGGAAGTTTGGTGATTCAATTAATATTCATTAAGGCTTAGCACTCTCAAGCAGTTCAAATACGGCTGAGAACACTTATGTCCAACTGGCCTCAACTTAACCCAGTGTGCTCAAACAGAAAGCAGGTCTGCATTCCAAGAAATAGCTCAGCCGCTCAGCTCATCTTTTCCACTTTTCAGTAATTTGATGCCTAACCATAATTTATTGTAAAAACCTAGAGCTTTGTATTTCATTTATACCACTCTTCAGATGTGAAAGCATCACTTAACTTCCTTACTAATTACTTAGAAAAACACTGGCAGTGACAGTACAGGTAGTGGTTGGGCAGTGGCATCCCAGAGGACTTCAAGGGCATTGCAGGTGGAACCAGATATCTTGTGCTTAGAACATAGTTGAGTCCTTCAAACCTTCTGCCTCTCAGCCTGTCATCAGAGAAGTGTGTGTTCTTCAGGGTGCTTTGCCCAGACTATGTGGTTTAATTCTCCCAGCAACCCCACGAGGAATGATCTATCAGTCTCATTTTATATATAAGAAAATAGAAGCTGAGAGAGGTTAAGTTACCAAGGTGTATAGCTAATATGTAGCAAAGCCAAAATGAGATTTGTTTGATTTTAAAGTTCAAGCTCCAGTCATGCCCATTCTGTCTTCCTGTGAGTCTGAGAACTTCTCATAGCATATAGAGTGAAGGGGAAACCAAAGAATGATGCTGTTCGCTAATTAATATGAACATTTTAAAATTTGTTTTGAAACTTGAGTTACCCAGATAAGTGGTAAGGTATAGAAGTGGTTGACGTTTTGTGCCAAGCACAAATGCAGAGTTTCTGTCTTTAATACGCAGCTACTTCTCTGCACCTCACCACTGGTTTTCCAGCTGTCAGTCAAGAATAGTAGACTGAATTCCAGTTGACTTAATCCTCCGGACTGCTTGGTACCTGTTCGGGATCAACTACAATCAGTAGGTTAGTTGTTTATTACTAAGTCAGTGGACTTAGGTGGAATACAGCTGACAAGTCATCTTTGAATACTTGGAGATCTACATACTTATCAGTTAACAAGGGGCCTCAATATGCTGAACTGCATAAATTCAAATGCAAACTTAAGCTTTCTTTGGCAACTGAGTATCCTGTAATTCAAGTGGGTTAATATTTTTAACCTTATTTCAGAGTTCCAAATATTGGAATGACAACCTGCTTATTTAGTTTAATTTTAGAAAAGGATTTAAGGCTCTGTTTACAAGACAGACTACTAGCTGCAAGTTATTTTTCAAAATCCTGTAAAAATTTAGTGTTTTGAGTCTAACACGGTGTTTAGAATATTCTGAGGCTTAAAATATCTTCTACTGGCATCTTCCCATTCCTGTTTGTTCCCTTTACATACACAAATAAGCTTCCTTCTCCCCCAGAGCGCTTTGAGCCAACATACCAGTTGGAACAGAAACCTGAATAAGAACCACAACACAATTTTAAATTCATGATACATGCCCTGATTTATTGCCACTGAACGGGAAAGAGGCCAAGTAACAGACAATAATGTTTACTGAGGGATTCTAGGATGCTCTTTTAGGAAGAGAAGACTGAAAAATGGCTTTCATTTCCAATACTGTTTGAAATACTGCCAAACTAGAAAATGAATGTAATGGAGATGTTAATACATATGGGAAAAGTCTTTGAAATGTGTCAGATGATCTGTCTCTGTTTTTCCTGTGCAAATTTGAGGAGCACATTAAATCTAAGGAAGAAGGTATTTCCAATTGGTTTGTGGGCAGTACCTAGACATTCATAACCAGGAACCTCTGTGTCCCTGAGTAAGTCATCTTTGTAGCCTGAGGAACATGAGCCAGCATTACTCCCACCATCTGCAGGACAGAAACAGGGTCTGAGGTTCAGCACCCAAGGAACTCAATATCAACATAGAACATAATAGTAAATGAAGGAAATGCAAAAATTCCATGTGAACTGTGCAGACAACCAGAAGAGTAATTAGAAGGAGGAAGTGCCTGAGATAAGGTACTGAAGGGTGGCCTATGTGGAAAGAGGGGTGGCACGGGGCAAAGAGAGAAAGGAATGCAAGTGAATATTTAGAGGACACAGACAAGCATACACTGATCAATTTTCACAACTTATGGGTTGGCACAGATATTGTTCCATTATAAAGATGACAAAGCTGGGGTTTATAATATTAAGTGGCCTTGTTAAGGATACAGGTCACTTGGGGTGGGGGTGGGGAGTATTGAACCAGGACAAAAACACCAGCCCTCCAATTTTGACTGCAATCACCCTTTCTCTGTGCCACTCTACCCAAGACTCCTTTGGTTTCATAGTCTAGAGTGGTTGGTCCTTGGTGGGGAAAAAGGTCATGTAAGGGAACAATTGGAGGAGGATTACCAAGAGAGAGCTCATGTGCCAAATCCTGGAGGGCTGAAAACAAGAAATTGAGTCATGCAAAATGAATGTCACCTCACTGGGAGGTGAAGGCATCTTTGGGCAAAGGTTTGAGGTAAAAATAAGCCAAAGAAGGTACAAATAAATTCTATTTATTTTCAATTCCCACAGGATATTCAAGGCCTAAGGCTACTGTGTGTAGAGGTCTGGGAGAAGCTGCCACGCAGGGGAGGAGGAGGAGATTCTCTATGATTATATATCATCTGAAATTCTTAATTATACACACCCAGTGGTAGGAGAGACTAGAGGAGACTTTAGGAACTCTTAAAATCCTGTCATCTCATGGTCTGTCTGTGGGTTGCAAGGGTCCATGGTGAAGTTTGAGACAATGAAATAAAGTGTATGTGGATTTGAAGTTAAAAAGGCAAGTTATCCTCAGTCACCTAGCATCTGGCCAGCTGTGCCTAGGGACTCCTCTAAACATATTCTACTTATGGGCTTATCCTTAGTTCAGAACAGGGGAGCCAAAAACCATTAACAGAAATCTCTTTCTATTACCTTTGTATTCATTGTTTGATATTATTACTTAACCATTCATTCTCATCACTTCAAAATAGTGTGTTGAATGAGCAATGAGCCAGAAAGGAAAACTTAAAATATGTCAAATTAAAACAGAACTCCAAGATTCAGGCTGTCATCTCAAATCCCATGTAGCTAATTAAAAACAAACTAACCAAAAATACCAGCACCACATCTTTTTAGTGCCACCCTAAATCTTTTTGTTGGTGGTATTGTTTTTTGTTTGCTTTTCTTTTAGGCTGAGTGTGAATCAATGAATAATTTGGGGAAAATTTTATTATTTTTCCCCTTGGGAGATTACGGTTCTAAGACAAATATTTCCTAGCTATCATGTCCATTTGAATAGGCATATAATCACAAAATCAAACATGAACATCATCATGTCGATTTAAAATAAATAATAATCTGAGAAAGGAAAAAAAGTCAAAAAATTTCATCCCAGAAAACGTTTGTTCATGTTCCACTCGACGGCTATTGAACACATTTTAATTTCCTTGAGGGAGAATATTTATGTCAGGCATAAAGAATTTATACCAGAGAAAGCTTGCAGGCAGCAATAAACACATCTGACAGAGAAAAATAAACTGCAAGGTCAAGTTGGGACCAAGTCTATTGACCACTTTTGATAAAATATTTGGAGAGGTTAACAACGTAGTAGTGACTTCTCCTATGAAAAATGCAAAGCAAATAACCACAAACTTCAGAAATAGTTTGTAAGGTTAGGTGGGTAAATAGGAAAGTGGGTGAAAAATTTGATTGTGGTCAAATGCAAGAAATTGTTTACAGAAAAAAAATTATAGAGGTTTACCTCTAAGCTAGGTGATGAGTCAACAAAGAATAAATAGATGGTGGTCATTGCAGATATTAGCCTGATGAGCTATTTGGGGTCAAGAGGATCAACAAGGACTTGGTCATCATCAGAATAAAATTTCACATCCTTCCACCTCCAGGGTGAATAGCATCATGCCTGCCCACTCAGGGAGTGTGGAAAGTGGTTCTGGTTTCAGCTCAGAAAAATCTGGTAAAACTGGAGAATGCTCAGAAAAAGCAAGTAAAATAAAGAAGTAGAGAAGATTTTATGTTAAGTTAGATGGAAACTGAGTCTTTCTTAGAGGGTTCAAGAGGACCTTAAAAGAATAGAAGTATCAACATTTGAACCAAAATAATGAATCCAGTTTCTCAGATTGCTAATGACTGTAGTGTGTCTTTTGATGGCTCTTTCTTTCCAGTTTTCCCCTAAACAAGTCAGGGGCCACAAAGTGGGGATGAAAGACAGGGGGCTAGGTGAAAAAAAATCTCAGGTCTAAATTGTAGAGAAGGTTAAACTAAAAGAGATAAAGCCCTGCTATTGGGAGACTACAATACCAAAAGAAATTCACCATGAACTCTGTGCAGGCCAAGAGTGGCAATAAATACAAAAAGTAGGCCAAAAGGTCATCCTTAAAACATTCTACAAGGTTACCTAATAAAAAATTCTAAATCATAGAATGTTCCTATTGCTCTCAAGGCCTGGCTATCAAACTCTCTCAACCCTGCGGAATGTGAAAACACGTAACCTCTGAAATAACCCATGTCTGATTAGCCAGTTAGGATAATTAGAATCAAAACGAGGGAGGAGAGATAACACTAGTTGAACAATCCCTGCATGCCAAATGTTCATGTTATACAACAGCCTTGCAAAATAAGTATTTCTGTGCAGAGTTCACAAATTAGAAAACAGAGCACAAGGAGTAATGAAAGTAACTAACTAACGAAAGTGCCTAAAAAACTCTGAGCTGTCTGGAGTCATTAAAAAAATAAAAGAGGCCTACCCAATGGCCTCATTTGGCCTTAATTATGCTGAGTGTCCAACAGAATAGTCTGTAGTTAAGGTGTCAGTCATTATCTGCCGGCTATTCCAAATTCTCTCTTCAGGTTTTGAGTCAGTGTGAACCTGACACTATAATTTACTATGTGCTTGTCCTCACCCATCTGCAGCTGATCACTGCCCCCAAGGCTGAGAACAGCATGTATGTGCAGCAGCGAGATGAGTACCTGGAGAGTTTCTGCAAGATGGCCACCAGGAAGATCTCGGTCATCACCATCTTTGGCCCTGTCAACAACAGCACCATGAAGATTGACCACTTCCAGCTAGGTTCTCTTAGACATTTTAATTGTATTATTGTTTTTCTCATATTTAAGGTGGGACAAACATTGTGGGAGCGGTCCTTGGGGATCGAAAGGAACATTTAGATGTCTGGAGGGCCCTTTGATTGCGGTAACAGAGGCCTGTCTACATAATCATTCCAGGAGGGTCTGGTGTAAGCTTTCAGTGATTTAAAATGAAAAATATGCAAGCACTCTATCATTATCTGACAGTCAGTAAGGTGGAAGAAAATGAGAAAGGTAATACAGTATGGAGAGGATCAAAGATCCTCAGCCCCATCCCCTGCATTCTGAGACTTCTTGCTCCTGGGCGGCACCATCTGATCTGATCTGCCTGCAGGCTTTATGTTGTGGGTGACTCATCACAGATGGGGACCTGCCAGACCCCTGGAAGTACTTGACTCTGGCAAGCCTGAGGACGGAATTAACCAGAGTTGAGAGAAGCTGCTAAGCTAAATGAAAAGTCACCAAAAATATGGACTGAACTATGCCCAAGTCCTTTTGGAGACTAGAAGAATTTGGCTGAATTTAAAGTTTTCACAATTTTTCATATTAATGATGCATGTGAGACTCTGGAGGTGTACAGCTCAGCTTTGGGCAGCTCAGAACTAACTCTCGGCAGTTCTCATGGGGATGTTGCAAGACTGACTGTGATTAGTTAAGCCTCACAGCCAGAAGGCCAAAATCTGACCCACCCAGTTTCTCTAACAATGGCTGCATCTCTAATGCTTTCTATAAAAAATTGTTTTTACATTCATTTTCTACTTTTGTTGTTATTGTTGTTTGACTATAATGGAAATCCTTCAGAGCAATCCTTCATATTACTTACATATTCTGCATATTTTTCATAAAATATTTCATCTGAAATTTAAATATATTTTCCATATTAACATTTAAATTTAATACATATAACATGTTATCTTACAGATTATTCTGACATATGATTTTTGTAAAAATAACTATATGTCAGTCACATTATGTCAAGATAATGTCAATTTGATTTGAATATGGTCTGTTTTCAAAATTATACATTTTATTGAAGTAAGAATACTTCACATATCTATTCCCTTAACAATTTTTAATTTAAAAAAAAATTTTTAGATATTGACAGACCTTTATTTTTATTCATTTATTTGTATGTGGTGCTGAGAATCAAACTCAGTGCCTCACACATGCTAGGCAAGCGCTCTTCCACTGAACCACAACCCCAGTCCCAAATTCTTTTTTTGTAATGTTTTGTTGTTGTTGTTGATGGACATTTATTTTATTTATTTTTATGCGGTACTAGGAATCGAACCCAGTGCCTCACATGTGCTGGGCAGGCGCTCCACGACTGAGATACAAAACTTCATCCAGCCCCTTAACAAGCTTTTAAGTACAAAATATTATATTGTTATCTATAGGCACAATCTTGTACAGCAGATATCTAGAACTTATACAGGCATTAATTTTCAGTTACTTAATTCTCTACTTTCATCCTAACTTTCCCCTGAGATGACTAAAGAACAAATAGCATATTTTCCAGTGTCCCATAATAAATCCCCATGGATGAGTGATTGATTAGTGGATATTTATCCCTGTTCAGGATATATATTTCAGAAGAAAACCAAAATAAAAAATAAAAAAAGATTGTCCTTCATCAAAACCACATTAACAACAATAATCCTATAAATAAAAGATGCAAAAATAGTAGTTCTAAAGGCAAATAGAATCAAATTGAGAGTCACAACTTACTTGTTGTGTGACCTTGGGCAAGTTGTTGCTTGTCTTAGCTCAGGAGAGAATCCTATCTATTTCACAGGCTATGGGGAGTCCTAAATAGGATAATGTACACACAAGCTGTCCAGTAATAAGCATCAGTTGGCTGAAGACCAGTGAGCTGTCACAGTTGTCACTACAGCACCTATAATTGAAAAATAATTACGACTGCTCTTTCAGGTCAGACTGCATTAGTACTTTTGGTGATAAAAGCGAAGCCCAAGAGACTATTACTGTAAGGCTACATATTTCGTTGTTAACAGGGATTCAACCATTCGTTTCCTGGAGTTCACATAGTTGCATGAGCCAGTGGGCTTAGTTACAGTCCAGATGTCTAGAGAGGAAGTCAGAATTCCATCCAGTACAGAGTCTGGTGCTGGTTGGTGATGAAAATTTTCTCCAACCAGGTGTTCCCAGTGTCAAATGTGCTACCCACCAAATCTTCAACAAAATGTTCCCATTCCTTATTTCAGAGTTTGGAAAAGTCATTATATCTTCCACTTCAGCTGCTGTTTGGTTCTTGTATAAGCATCTGGTGCTGCCCTGGCAAATTTTTAGCATAATCCTGCTGTCTTCTAGACATCTGGATTGAATATGAACTGCAGGGGGGGCTAAGGTTTTCTCTTCTGTCTTACTGGAATGCAGGTGTTGTGACTTGGGTATTTGCCTCACTGAATGGCAGCCTGGACCTGATCTGGAGTGGGCAGGGGCTTTACTTTGTTCCTCATCTAATTCCTGGAAGGCCTTTCTCTCCTCATGTTGTGTCCCAGGTTACCCTTATGGGAAAGTCTGCAGCACTTTCAGCCAAGACTGGGAGTCAGCCATGGGAAAATAAGAATTGGCATGAGCCCTGGTCTTGTGAACCGAACCCCAGCCTTGTCCGACTTTCAGCTGGAAATCTATCCAGTGGCCTTACTTTTCCTTAAAAATAAATCAAGCACTCCCTACTTTTCCATACTTTTACTGAGCCTTTTAAGCAGATATCTACGTCCAACTGCAGTGTAGGCTGTACTCACCAGCTGTTCTGTCTTGCTAAACCTATTTGTACTATCAATACTGGACCTATAAACATCAGGAAACTTACCTTAAGATTTCTGCTTTCCTCTAAAGAAAACTATTTATGCTTGAACAAATTCCAATGCCTGTCTGGTTTTGCCTGCATGGAGTATATTATGCATGACAGCTTAAAGTGGTTTAACACATAAAGGCATTCCTTATCATTAGTGCTATTTAAAATGTCAGTCTAGAATAGGAATATTGGAGTGTATGTTAAATGGGTGGATCATAGACAAACTGGGTCAGATAGAATGAAGGTGCTGGCTAAAAGTAATTTATTAAAGAATTGAAGTGGGCAGCAGGGACACAGCAAGAGAGTTTTTTCTTAGCAAAATATAAAGAAAAATATTTGGACATTGGTATTTGATCACCAAATTTTAAGGATTTTAACACAAGACATTTTATAAGCAAAAGGAAAATTTTGATAGGTTCTTCTGAAGAAAGGAGAGTTTGAGGGTAATTAAAGAAAAAAAGAGGTGATAAGCTGTTGAAGGTAGAATATGATAACAAGAAGAGCCAAAGTGTCGATTCCTTACTTATATGAGCAAGGAATTCATAGATAAATTTAAAAAAAAAAATTATAAATAAGAATGGTAGAAGGCATTCCAGACTAAACTACCCTTTTGTCTTTGATCCTGTTGGAAAGAATTATTCTTTATGGAGCAGTCTCACAATTAGCAGGATTTACAATTATCCACAAGTACTGCTTTCCTTCTGAGGAAGTCCTAAAAGAGTTATGCTTGGTCCCAACTCTGCCTTTCATCAGTGATGACAGAGCCTGGCTGCTGCCTTCTCAATGAGCCCTGCCACCCTGAGGTGGGAGGAAAGGCTGATGAGTGCTCAGATTTCCATACACTGCCTGGTGTCTGCCCTTGTGTTTATTCAGTTTTTGATTATCAATCCCTCTATGCCCCAGGGTGGGAAGCCTTTCTCCTAACCTGTTCAGTCATCTGATCTGAAACCCAGACCATGGCCCTTATTGCCTCTGACATCAAGTGTATCAGTTAAGATCCACCCCTGACAATCAAGGGGAGGGAGGGGGGAAGTGCCTAGGTCAAACATTCAAAGCAAGTGTTTGAAGAATGTGCTGGAGGGATTAGGTCTTTGCAGTCGTCAGAGTAGAGTTTATAAATGTCAGAGAATTTTGAGCAGTGGGTTGATTTCATGCAGGAACTTTGAAAAAGGAATAGCTTTTTTGAATAGGTGATGACTCTATCAGGGTATTTTTGTTTTTATTTAACTCTTTAAAGAAATAATACATTTTCTGGATTCCAAAGTCAAAGATATATGAAAGGTATACACAAGTGGGGTGTGGTGGCACACACCTGTGATTCCAGTTACTCAGGAGGCTAAGGCAGGAGGATCTCAAGTTTGAAACCAGCCTCAGCAACTCAGCAAGGCCCTAAGTAACTTAGTCTCTGTCTCAAAATTAAAAATAGGAAGGACTTGGCATGTAGCTCTTTAGCTCAGTAGTAAAGAGTCCCTGAATTCAACCCCCCACATCAAAAAAAAAAAAAAAAGGGTATACACAGACAAGTCTTAAATCTATTCCTGACCCCTTTAATTCCTGCCCCCTATAGGGTATCATATTTGATTCCTTGTTTATTCATTTAGTGCTTCTTTATGCACATTTAGTGTTTATTCTTTTAGTGCTTATTTATACAGTGGCTATAGGAGGGAAGATGACTCATTCCACAAGTAAGTGGAAATACCTGTTTTCCCTTTCTTTAAAAAAAAATATGGCATAGCATATAGGCTATTTTACAACTTGCTTTTTTAACTTAAAAATATGTTCTGGAGATCTTTCCTTACAGTACATAGAGATCTTCCCCATTCTTTATTTAGCATTGTGAGATTCTACCAAAGTTTATTTTACCAGTTTGTCCTTGGACATTTGGGTTGTTTTCAGTATTTTGTTATTATACCTATATCACATATACATATAGTGATATATCTGCAAGGTTATTAATCATGAAATTGTTGATGTATCTCTTTAATAGAATCTAAGAAATAGAATTATCGAACCAACAGCAAATGTATCTAGTTTTGGTGGTACTGCTAGATTTTTCTCCTTGCAAGTTGTATTACTTTTCAATACCACCAGCAATGCATAGGAGCACCTATTTCCCAAACCACTCTAAGTGTGTGTTCAAACTTTTGGATCTTTTGAGCAGTATGCTATGTGGAAAATTGCATCAGTTGAGCAAAGTGTTTACATTTCTCTTTTTATGAGTATGTTTGAACATCTTTTCATATGTTTAAGGAGCATTTGTATTTTTTTTTTTGTCTTTGCCCATTTTCCCATTGGGTTATTGGTCTTCTTCATCTCAATATGTAGACATTCTATAAATTAGAACAAAAATTCAGAATCCCGGTTCCCCTCCCCATTCCAGTGACTCATTAGTTTAGGGATGGGACCAAGACATCTATATTTTGAAAATGTTGCTCAGGTGATTCTGATTTGCAGTTAGGTTTGATCTGGAACACAAAGTTGGATGTAGGAGGGGAGGAGAACCAAGAACTAAAAATGTGGTTTGGCATCTGATCTCAGCAGATTTCAAATACCAGGACAAAGGGCTTCAGCTTTGTTTGGCAAACCATATGAAGATGCTAAAGATTTCTGATTATATTTTTCAAATAAATTTCAAATAACTTTTCAGGTTAAGTGAAGTCAGAATGAAAGACAGAAAAACTGGATAGGACACATTTTTCATAGATAGGACAAGTTGCTCTTTCTGGATACCAAGTGAGAGTAGCAGCTTGATCAGGAATGGACAGGTTTGTCCCACTCATCATTTCTACCCACTCATTTATCCCACAGTGGTTATAGGTGGGAATATGACCCATACACAGAGCACAGCAAGCAAATTAACTGCCATTTAAATTTATATGATTCCAATCAAAGGAGGTAGATCCTAGAGGATAGTAGAGGACAAGGTTGTCCTAAATGAAATAGCATCCTCCAGACTGCTCAGAAATCTTGGAAATATTTAATTAATTAATTTAATCTTGATATTAAAACCAATTAAGCATGATCAAATGATGTTACATGTGTGAATGTGGCATAATGAAGCCTAATATTATGTATAATTATAATGCACCAATAAAAATACATAAATAGATTTTTTTTAAAAAAAGCAGGCAAAACCATGGATGCTGGAGTCGGCCTCCAGGTTTATCCAGAACACAACCAAGAGCTCTTTGGTCTCTATTGACTTCTTCAATATGTTAGTTATATTTTAAATTTCTTAAAAAAAAATTTCTTGCAAATATGTCTTATTTAAAATAGTCAATACATGAAAAGTTGGAAAACAAATATATACAAATGTATTTCTTAAATCTCTCTAGCTGTGTTGCAGGCTCACAAGAGCAAAGGAAAATATGTGGGTTCTGTGATGGGTTTTCTACCCAGGCTTGAAGTTGCTCACCTTCTTTATCTCTTACCATCCTCTCTTTTCATATGGTAATTTTCTTAGAAGGGAGTTTTCTTGATTGCCAAATCTTTACTTAATGTCTCTTATGTTCCGGGAACTATGCCAAGCTAAAAGAATATAAAAGATGACCAAGACTCAGTCCCTGTTGTCCAGTTGTTCATATCTAGAGGGAAGATAGACATGATAGTTAGTTGCCATGCAAGGTGATAAGTGCTATTACAAAAGAACGTACAAATGTTCCAAGGGCACAGGGGAGATACAGAGAAGCCATGCACGTAAGTAGGATTGCCATGTGGCAGGGGTGGGCTTGCATCCCAGGAAGAGAGGAAATGTACTAGTATCTGAAAATTAAGGGTTGGAGCACCATGTATGGAGGAAGAGATAATAGGTAAGTTAGTTAAGAAGTTAGTAAGCCATATTACTGGTGGTTTTTTGTGCTATAACAGTAATTTGGATTTTATCCTGTGAGACAGTAACTCTGTCCTCAGAGCGCATCACAATTACTCAGGAAACTTATTAAAATGCAGATCCCTGGGTCTCACTACCAATAATTCTAATTCATTTGGTCTGAATCCAAGTACTATGATTTTAACAAGTTCTCCAGATGCTTGTGATGAAGGTAGATAGTGGATCACACTTTGAAAACTTTCGAGGGAAGATAGGGCACTAATGAAGCAAAGGGAGAGACTGAAGTGGTCTAGGCACTAGTGGAATAGTTTGAACTTAGGGAAAACAGGGGGAGGGAGGAGAAACCATGGATGTCACAGAGAAGCAGTCCCATGTAGAAGCTTTGAACACAATGCCTGATGCACAGTTGTTCAGTTGCTTATAATTGAACCTAAATTTTCTACAGTGTCATTGCTGTCTATAATCAGTCATGGAAAATAAAATATATGAAGAAATATCACTATCCCTGGTTGAGGCTCTTAATTCATGAGGAAACATTCCACTTCTATTGCCACTCCTTGCCAACATACGACAGAGTTCACCCTGCCTGGTCATCCTTCTCCTCCATGATCTTAAATCCCACCAAATGGGCTTGTATCTGTGAATAATTTTATCTGAATTAGGAGCATGTGGACACTTGCTAAGACGTTTCCTACTTGGTGAGACATTTGCTTCTAAGTCCTGCAACACTTGATGGGGACTAGAACACTTAGGCAGAATTTGAATAAACTTTATAAGAAGTTGCTAACTCAGTGTTGCTTTTCCAGATGGAAAAGAACCTCTTGTTTATCTATCCCTGATTTATACAGAATGCAGAACATGATGGAGACCTGTGGCCCAAGCAGGCAGCAGGACCTGGCCTCACATGCACCTTCCTCCAAAGTGACCTGGAGTTGCCCATTCTAGTTGGATCCAGTGTCAGTCGAAGCTTTCATTGTTTTTCTCTGGCATATTCTCTTACTTGGCACAATATGTAGATCCTTCAGTAGTCTTGGAGTGCAAAATGTTTTATTTCTAATGTTTGATGGAAATATTTCAGAAAAGATTTTGGTTGAAGGAGAAACCAGACTGTGAAATCATTTTCTTGCCATATGCTAGAAGAACAAAGTATGGCTTAAATCTTGCTCTTGGGTTCTCTGTGCCCCTTGCATGTGAGGTCTTTGGGTTATAGTAGAAAGAGCAGTGGATTGGGGTGAGTCATGTTATCTGAGCCCTAACCTTCACTCTGTTATTAACTAGCAATGTGAACTTGAGCAAGTCATTCCTCAGGATCTGTGATAAATTGGGCTGTCTGAGAAACAGACTTTGATACTCTAAGTTTCACATGCATGATGTTAATGGGGTATATTCTCAATATTTATGAGGAATGGGTGATGAAAAATTGAGGGTGAATTGGGGTTGCAATGCAGTTTTGGCCCTTCAAACTTGTTCACTTTGAGGCAAGAGGGACAGCTTTCATATCTATCCCCTTCTACCCACTGCATCAACCATTAAATCTGAGCTATACCCTGGTAGGGGCGTGACTGGGGAAAGGCTATTGTATTCTAAGGAGAACAGTTTTTAGGGAGGGATCCAACTATGACTATTCCTAGTGAATTCAGTTCTGAAGGTAGGAAGATTGGATCAGCATGCCATAGCTTCCATTGTTGTTTCTTAGTTTCATCCTCAGTAATGTGATTGAATGGGCTAGATAGTGTCTGTATCGGTTACTTGTTACCATAATAAGGGTATGTAGCAAAGATTGATAGCCCTAAGTGGCAAATAATAACAAACATTCATCTAGTCACAAATCTGTAGGTTCAGCTGATCTAGGCTGAGCTAGGTTAAGTGTGCTTACGCAGCACCTACTGCCAGCTACAGGTTGGCTAGGTGGGTCTGCTGATATTCGCTGGCTGACATATGGGTGTTGGGAATGACCTGGCTGTCAGCTCTGGATAGCCTTGGGTGGGACGAGATCAAGGTAAGTCAGCTTGATTTATCCTCTAGCAGGCTGGTGTGGATCCATTCTCATGAGACAAAAGCCATCCAAATATGCCAACCATTTCTATCTTCTGCAGTGTCACTTGTGCTAACATTCCATTGACTGAAGTAACTGGTGCTGGTGAACTCAGAGGCAAGAAGTCTCAACCCATTCACTAAAACAGGAAGTGCATTTACTGGGCAAGGGTATAGGTTTAGGGAGAGGTGGAAAATTGAGGCCATTTAAAAAATCTATTATAATCTCTAATTTCCTTCCACCTCAGCCATTCATCGTTTTTTTGACTTTATCGGTTTGATCCTAAAAATGGTCTAATTTGGGTTATAAATAGGAATTTGAACTCTGTCCAAGTTACTAATTTCTGAATCTAGCACCCACCAGAGGACCAATTCAAAACACTAGTGATGAGTAATATGTTGAATGAATAAAAGTTAAAGTGAATATATGTTCAGAATTTAAAAATGTTATTCTTAGGTACAAAATAAAATCTGGTTTGTAAAGTCTTAGAATCAAAATATCAATTGTTAAGAACATTTTTAAGAATCAATTTTTTACATAATTTTCTTTGTTATTATTATTCACAAAGGAAAATATGCCCTTTCCACTTCATCTCTTCCCACTCCCCTTTCACTCCCAAAGGTAACCACTGTTATCTGCTACATGTCTTGCTGTGTATATTCCGATTCAACTGTATTTTTTTAAATTTGCTTCTTTTTAATCAAGAACATGGCTTCTTGGCACCACTTCTTGACACGAGTGGCTTCTTCACACCATGTTTTTGTTCTGCAACTTGCTTTTTGTACTGAACGAGACATGCTAAAAATAAACAAAAACACAATGAGAATCTGACAATTTTTAAAGATTAATTTATATTTAGTTGATGATGACAAAAATGTACAATTGGAAAATAGTTTATGTGGCTGAGACATGTCATTTTTCACGTTGCAGTCAGCGCTTGTTGTTGGTGTGGACTCTCAGTTCCTGTGCCTGTGGACTCCCTCCAGGGGGCACTGTCATAACTTTGGGGAGGAAAACAGATTTTTTTCCCCCTTATTTTGATATTTTGTTAGAGAAATCCTTATTTATTATATTCTTTCAACATTCCTAATCAAACAAACCGAAGTAAGTCAAATTGTATCTGTCTCCTTATCAGAAAGAATAATGTATAATGTACTGTTGGGTGCAATAAGAAGCCTTCACACAGTTGACACAACCTCCTATCTGCTGAATTGTGCTTGTTTCTGTGTAGTACAGTACTTTAATACTGTTCACCGGGTATCGATGTTGGTAACAGACTCTTTTTGTTAATATTCCTGTTATCACATATTTGCTAATTTTTTCACATTTCTTTCAATATAGAGAATTATTTTCAGATAACAATTTAGGTAGGATTAAGGGAAACACTGTAACTTGTTTGAGAGGGAAGGAGTAAATACAGATGCCCTTCAACTTATGATGGGGTTCCGTCCTGATACACCCATTGTAATTTGAAAATATTCTGAGTCAGAAATGCATTTTATAAACCTAACTACTAAAAATCTAAGCGATGGCATATAACTCAACAACATAGTATGCTGCAGCGTCTGTTGTTTTCCCTCACAATTGCATGCCTGACGGGAGCTGAGGCTTGCTGCTCCTGCCCAGAATCCTGAACAAGTACTGGAAAAAGATCAAAATTCAAACTTCAAAGTATGTTTTCTATTGAATATACACCCTTTAACACCATCATAAAGTTGAAAAGTCATTAAGTCAAATCATCGTAAATTGGGAATATCTGTAAAGTCATCCTGTATTTAGAAATGTTAAAATGCCTTCCAGACAAAGAATTTCCACATTAAGTTACAAGTATTCTGATTGTCATGCTTTCCATTAGCCCAGTGACAACTTCAAAACCACTTCTGAATTATAATGGTTTATTCCTAGGGGTTGATGATTGGGAAAATGCATCATGATTACAGACTTCATAAATTCAGTCATATTTTGCTTAAAATTATATTAATTTATACAATTTGTATTATGAATAGTTTGAATTTTGGAGCCAAGATGAACTTGTGACTGAGTTTGAAAATAACCTTTTTATTTTTCTCTATGATATGTTTACTGAGTTCCAGAGTTAATTCTATACTAAAAAAGAGGACCATGCACACAGGTTCCAGACTCAGAATTATGTTTAATGGAAATAAAACTTAACAAAAGTGCATGGATCTAGTTCTCTGGTGATCTAAGGTGCAAACATTCCCTGGGGGAGCTGACTTCACTCTTGCTTTCCCCCTCTGATTCCCTGTGAACAGGGTGGGCAGAGACAGGGCTTAGAGGAGTGGCTTTCAAAACTAGTTTATTTACTCATTTGCTTTTCTCTGTTTATTATTTCACCCTGGAACCTTCATTCATACACAATGTGAGTTGAAGGTCTAAAATAAACCAAGGCTGGTCTGATGAGAGCTGGATGGAGGCCCAGAGCCTCCACCCATTCCCTTCTTGCCTCACCACACCCACATTTATTCACATTTCATTTGCTTTAAGATAATGAGAAACCCATGCGTGTGGTGGATGATGAAGACCTGGTAGATCAGCATCTTATCGGTGAGCTGAGGAAAGAATATGGAATGACCTACAATGACTTCTTCATGGTGCTGACGGATGTAGATCTGAGAGTCAAGGTACAGGTTCTTGTTGTGTATGATGTAGCTCCACTCCTTAGAATAACAAGGAGGATTTTTTTTTTCTTTTTTGGTCAATGAGTCCATTTGATGTATGAGTAAGCACAAATTATTTCTTAGATGGAAAAGTTTTGAAATGCCCCAGTTATTTGCAGTGGCCGCATGAATTTGCATTCAGAAATGTTTCTTCTGGAAGGACTGGGTTGGAGTGACCTCCAAAGGCCCAGCTATTTGATTCAGACTAAATTCTTCTCTAACATCAATGTTGTGCCTTCATCGGACACTTGTTGAACAGCTGTGGTGTTCCAAGCCCTGGGGATAAAAGGTGAAAAGTGGTTTTTGCCTTCAACAAACCCATATTTTAACATAGGCCTCTTTTGGAAGGGTCTGGAAGTTTACCTCTTGATCCAACTTGGACAAGACTGTAGGATTCCACACCTATTTTCTTTCTGAGCTGAGGGACAAAGTTTCAGAACCATGAAAACTTGTGCTATGTAGCCATAATAATAATAACAACAAATTCGCTAACTTTATCAAGTACTGGTCTTGTTGCAGGCAGTATGATCAATCCTTTGCAATCCTCATCTCAAACTTCCAAGATAAATACTAGCATTGTTTTATGCTTCACAAAGAAGCAAACACGCCCAGAATGGATAAATAACTTGCTCAGTTGTACTCAGTGTTGGACCTGATGCCAGAGGCTGGCTCCAGAGCCCACCATCTTAATCATTCTAGTAGATTGATGTTATACTAGGCTTTTAGGGAAAAATAGTTGTCTAGGCTATCAGAATAACTCATTAGATTTGCAGTATTTTTCTGGATCTGGGGAGAAATCACTTTATCAATTCATCCTGTATATGTGTTGCCCAATCTCTAAAATGAGTGGTTGAATGAGATGATCTTCATGGTGAATTCCCATTGGGGATATGTCTCCAAACTACATCCAGACTCCTCTCCAGTTTAAGCTAGTGATGCTCAGCCAGCTCCTGAATCCACCTCGGGTTGCTTTTGTAAGTCAGGACAGCTGTGATCCAGGACACTGAATTTCATTGTCTTTAAATTGGATCATAACTTGCTTCTGAGAATACATAAGCACACATGGCCTAATATTAAGTGTTGCTCAACCAATAAAACAATCCCTGGGACCACAGGGCAGGCCTTGGTGGGAACAAGTTTACATACTCTCAATGCGTCATTCCATTTTGTTTCCTGTGTTAGGTGTAGTGCAGTGCTTCTCACTTCCCTACTTGTTTATTGAATAGGAACCAGCTTGGTCCCAAGAGCAGGAAAGCAAACCCAGGATTTGTATGGGGAGGGAAAATGCAGTTAAGAATTCCTTGTAAAAGTGGCCATTGTTGCGGGGCGCGGTGGCTCACGACTGTGATCCCAGCCGCTTGGGAGGCTGAGGCAGGAGGATCATGAGTTCAAAGCCAACCTCAGCAACTTTGCAAGGCCCTAAGCAACTCAGTGAGACCCTGCCTCTAAATAAAATACAAAATAGGACTGGGGATGTGGCTCAGTGGTCAAGTACCCCTGAGTTCAATCCCCAGTACCAAAAAAAAAAAAAAAGAAAGTGGCCATTGTTTCATGGACTCTGAACCTCAAAACATCAGTAGAGGGTATATTGCAAGAGAGTGTTTGTAGATCAATGAGCCCTCCAGGTCTACTTTGAAGGATTTCCCTAGAACTCCCCTGAGTATTCCAATTCTCTATCCATTGAACAGAGGGAAGAAAAGCACATACATATTCCATGCACTCTGTTCTTTCTTAAACAGCAATACTATGAGGTGCCGATAGCAATGAAGTCTGTGTTTGATCTGATCGATACTTTCCAGTCCCGAATCAAAGATTTGGAGAAGCAGAAGAAGGAGGGCATTGTTTGCAAGGAGGACAAGAAGCAGTCCCTGGAGAACTTCCTATCCAGGTAAATCACCTTCAAAGTCCTGGAAGAGGCAGGCACAAATTTGTTCTAAATGAACTAATGAAAATACCTAAGAAACACAGGGCCAGTCGTGTTTCCAGAGTGACCCTCCCTGGAGAGAGGCCTGTCTGTCATACAGGGATGACTGCTGGGCTTAGTATTACTGTTGGAAGTGGCTCTGGTTGCAAGGCTGGCTGGGTTCAGCTCCAAGCGTGAACATTGATTTCGCGGTTTGGATAGGTGCTTTCTTCTTTCTGTTCCTTTTTGGTACAGAATATGGAATTTTGAACTGTGAAGATTAATTTTATTCAGCAGTTAATTTAGAGAGCTCTGTACATAGCATTTTAATTTTACATATTTATTTGTTACGCCCCTTCTGGTTCCAAACAGGATTTGGCAAACTGTGCTTGATTTTCTGCTTCCTTACAATGCCAACAACCAACAAAAGCCCCACTAAGGCTTCAGAAAGATAAATCTCCTTGACCCAGATCCCTGACTCTCCAGGGAATGTTGTTTATGAAAAAAATTTTACCTCAGCATCACTGGGGAAGAGCATACCCAGAAAAGAGTGTTAAAAAAAAAAATCGGGCTGGGGATATAGCTCAGTTGGTAGAGTGCCTGCCTTGCAAGCACAAGGCCCTGGGTTTGATCCTCAGCACCACCAAAAAAAAAAAAAAAAAAAAATCCAATTTCCTCCCTTCTCCATTTCTTCCCCAATGCTGGATGAAAATTCTAGAGGGGCTTTGGGTCCTAGAAAGTGCAAAACTGCCAAAATCCACCAACAATAAATAAGCTCCCAGAGCCCTAAGTATGAATACCACCCAACTATATTGTGTGGCCAAGGGGTTCCAGAATTGAAGCCAGCTTTGCCACGAGGCTCAGTGTTGAATGTGTATCACTTAGGCAGAATCTTTACTCATGTCTAAAAGCACATTTTTCCACGTGTGAGTCAGAGACTCGAGAATTTAGATGATTAGTGGATAATCTAAATTCCTAGAGGTTCAGGAGACTTGGGTCTCTCAAGACTTAACATCATGATATACAAAGAATGTACGATATATCACTCATCCAAG
Source organism: Glaucomys volans (assembly GCA_020662805.1). Taxonomy (NCBI): domain Eukaryota; kingdom Metazoa; phylum Chordata; class Mammalia; order Rodentia; family Sciuridae; genus Glaucomys; species Glaucomys volans. Next base: position 531,475 of record JAJEJO010000510.1, read on the forward strand.
TTTTGGGTCTATAACTTATTAGCTATGTTGACTCTGTGCTTCTCAATTAAGCTGCTTTAACAATCTCTAATTCATAAGGTGAAATAATGGTAGCAATATCTCTGTCTCCATCCCAGGATTTCTTTATTTTTTCCTCCACATTTTTATTGGTGCATTATAGTTGTATATAGTGGTGGAATTTGTTATGTATCTGTATATGCACACAATATAATAATATAATTTGGCCAGCATCAATCCCAGCATTTCTCCCTGTGCTCATTTTTTGGGTGCTCATCTCTGTACCAAGCACTTCACTTTCATTCCCTAATTTAATCCTCAGTATCATCTCACAATCCATAACAATCGTATGTTACAATTGAAGCTAATGAAGATAAACAACTTTCTCTGATCCCAGAGCTAGCATCAGTTACAGGAGTCAGATGCTCCAGGACAATCCGACCCAAAGTCTACCTTCTTATCTTATGCTCCTTTTGTAAATATAATGTGAATTATTTTTAGTTCTGAATCCAGAGGCCCAGAGTTTGAAGTGAAGGAGGACATGTCTAAAATTACAGGACTTCAGAACTGAAAGGAACCTGAGACTTCCTTCATCCATATTCTCAGTGCAGTGCAAATATCCCAAATAGAAATGGAAGGTGTGTGCCTTCATAAAGACTTAAGTCCAACCCAGTCTTCAGACACCCAAGGCTGAGAAAGCGCTCTGGGTTTCATTGGACAGATGACTCTTCATTAAGTCCTGGGCACTGAAACACAAACTTCTGATCCAGGGTCATTCCTATAGATGACAATGACACAGAAGATTGATAAGAATTTTTGTTACCCTTGAGGTGTGTATCTTCTTCCTTTTTTTTTTTAAAGTAGAAAAGATTCTTTAAAGGTTTGCATTTGAATTTAACAATGAGTGTTAAATATATTCATGTTATAAAGACCTTAGTTCTCTCTTTAACTTTTAAATCAGGCTGATAAAAATTTTTATTTATAACCCAGCACATGTTGGCTTCCGCATTTGAGGACTTTGAATAACGTTTGCTATTGCTTACAAACCCAGCACAACTTCATCATATCACACAACCATTATACATTTAATAAATTTCTTTTAATTATTTGAAATAATGCAAACCTCTGAGCATTTAAATGATATTTAACTTTAGTAAGTTAATCTTATAAATGCAGAGAATCTAAAGTTTTCTCAGATGTTCCAAAACTGTATATAGTTAGTAAGATTTCAACTTACAATACACTTCTCAACCAATTATTCTGATACACATTCTAATTTGAGTTTTAAGGTTATCATTTTATTCAGCCAAATTTTTTTTAAGTTTTACAAGAACATCAATTGTATATATAAAGAATCCTTCTTAAATATATATTGATAAAGTGTATCTATATATGTAATTACATATTCTCAAATATATTGTATAAGTATATGATTACTATGATTTCAATTCTTTGGCAACTTTTTCTTTCTAATTTTGAATTTCCTAGGAGTAAAACAAACCTATTGAAATACAAACTTCCCGGTAAACTCAGGTTGCTCACACTCTAAAGCAGACACTGACCATCTAATTCATTGATGTTACTTAAAACCTGAGATTTGGTCCAGTTTTGAGACCTGCACCTATAGGCATCTTATGGGATTCTTTTCACCCTGCCCAGAATGTCTTTTTTTTTTTTTTTTAATAATCACTGTCATGGATTTCAAAATTTTAAAGGAAAAGCTAACATTATCTTAATTTTGTTCACTCTCAAATGCTACCCAGGTTGGTCATTGGCTTGAATTTGGCATTTCTTTGATTCTTAAGACATGATCAAATATTTTGCATCTAAAGTCTTTTAACATAGATGCAGTTCTAAGATATGTCAATGTATTTTCCATCTAATATAAGAGCCTTAAGGACTCCTATAGTCATTACTGTTTCAGGAACATTTGCCTACTATGGATATTCAAGGTGGCATTTGATTACAATTTCAATGTCCCATGGCTGTGCCTGATTGGTGGTCACAATTCATGAAATTATTCTGATAATTATCATTGATCTTAAAAATTAAAATGGAATAGCATATTACTAAAGGTGTGAGCAAGACATCCTGAATTGGAATCCTGGTTTTTCCACTCATTCACTGTGTATGACCTTGGGCTAATTAAATACTCTGGGCTTTTGCAAAAGTGTAACTATTCTTAAGATTTCTGTGATGGGCAAATTCAATGTTAAAGGTAATGATGACCTAGGACCCAGCACAAAGAAAGTATTCTAGTAGTGGTACTAGGGTCAGTTAATTCTGCTCTTATTAGAGAACTTTGTCATTAAAGGAGAAGTGAGATTCAGTAAATACTTGAGAATTGAAACCAGGCCAAGAGAAATGAAACAAAGTGGTTCTGTGAATAAACCAGTATCCAAATGGGAATTTTCCTTCAAATGTGCTGAGTTGTTGGTGGGTCTGCACAGCCTGGTTTCAGCTGACCAGACCCTGAAGCCAGTCTGGTCTTTAGCAATCCTCCTTTGGTTCAGGCTATAATTACCTTTTCCTGAGACAGAAGCCCCAAAGACTGGGCATATGCGCACTAAATTGGGAATGCCAGTTAAGAGAAACGAATACATGCATAGCTTGTAGGATTTTTATTTACCGAGAAGCTAAAGTGAAAGAAACACAATTTGTCCAAAATAAGGATCTGGATTCTGTTCACATCTCTGGTTGCATGTGTTGAAGTTATTTCCTTCAGTGTTATGTGCTGGGGCCTTGTATCCTAATGTGAAGGTCTGTGGGAAGATGAATCATTACCTAGAGGAAATGATTTCTGTCAGTTGTGTCTGGGACAGGGAATCTCAGCTCCCATTCCTCTCCCATCAGGACTGCACTCAGTGGTGCACGCAGGTAAACAAGCCAAAATAGACTTCACCCAGAATAGCTCCCTCCAGGACACCCTACAGCACTGCATGAGGCCAGGAAAGCTGGCCTGGTTGGGATCCTGGCTGGGGACCAGTGCTGGTCTGGCATGCTTCCTAAGGAAGCAGGGAAGTACAGGAGACCGTGTTTGTGACCCGACAGCCATCACTGTTCCCCTTCCCAGGAAACTTGGGACAGTCTCAGATACTCCTTTCCTTTCCTCTGTGCCAAAAACATTCATCTCTTTATCCTCAGTGGAGAGTTTAGTTTTTCTTTCCCTTTGAAGAAAAACAAGCAGAGGAAGCAAATGTAATGTCACAGCAAGCAATTCTTGGCAAGCCTTTTGAGAGCCGTCCATTCAGAGGTTGTATTTCGTCAGACTATCATTTTCTCTCATTCTCCCAAACCACTGTTCCCCCAAGAGGCCATTTTCTTCAGGGTTGAAAATTCTCATGTTCACTCTGAAACTAGAAGGGGCAGGAAGAGAAGCTGTGAAAAAAATCATCTGGCCTCCAGCTTGGTGAAATGCCTAATGCCCCATGGTCACTAGCACTGAAGGCAGAAGGCACTGTCCATCTTTCATACCTCATTGGGGACCTTGACAGGGCTTGCCAAGCATCACCATCTTGGTGGGTGGCAGACTAGCGAAACCACTGGACCAGGCAGCAGAAAAGTCTGTATTTTGGTACCACCTTAGATTTACTAGTTGGGAAAGTTATTCAGTTCTTTAAGCCTCATTTTATTCTCTGTAAAATGGAAAAAATAAACCATGCTCTGAGTCCCTGTGAGGAACTTACTGTGTGGTGAATGTTAGTTATAAAATGCTTTACAAACATAAGAATTGAATAGTTTTCACATGACATTGCAATAGATAACGTCTGAGGTCTTTCAGAGCACAAAATTCTATAATCAGGAGCCTGCAAATTATATGATCTTCTGCATCCATGACATCATGTGTATAAGTCACACTGGTAGGTTTTAGAGTTTAATTCTTGTAACATCTCTCTGAAGTAGACACTGATATTTTCAATTCTAGGGATAAGGAAAAATGGAGACCTAAGTGAATTGTGTGACATACTTAAGGATACCCAAAAAATAGTAGTGACAAAACTTGAACTAGGTTTCCTAGCTTCAAGACAAAAGCTCTTTCTGCTATCCTACCACATCAGAACTGTAAGACTAGAAATCAAGTTTACTATCATATATCCTAAAATCTTCTGGCTCAAGGTGTAGTAACCTTCCATTTCATAAAAGTTCTCTGTGTTGATTATTATTAATGATAAGAAAGTAAATTTTAGACCTGCATTTGTCTCTGGAAGAACCACTGGCTATTAAGGTATAGTGTTTTGTTTTTCTTGGAACCCTCCTTGACCCCTTGAGTAACTTCCATTTCCCTGTTTTCTGTCACTTTCATCTATTAAAATCCAGTTGTCCTTCTCTATTCCATTTCTTGTCCATGTATTTATTTCTTAATCCCTTTTGAGACTTTGAAGGAACTGCGCCAGGACTTGAGTTCTCTTCATTTTTCTTCAGAGTTCTTTACTTCTGTTGGTACAGTTTTACATACAGTTTTGGCCAGTTTTCATTACATCTGAGAGCTTCATTGTCCCCAATTGACCTCATCAGACAAGGTGTCCACTGACTCATATGTGACACATCATACAAACACCAAAGTCGGCAGACTGTGGAGATACAACAGAAAAAGTACAAGAATGTGGTAATGCAACTTAATTTGAGAATTTCCGGGACAGTTTTGCCGGTCAGTGATTTTTATTCTGGGCATGGAAAAAACTAACAGCTAGCATTAGTTGCATTCTTAAACTAGTCTCTATTGTTTGAAGCAGTGGCACTGGCCTTGTTCTTCTTTGCCAGGTTCCGATGGAGGAGGCGTTTGCTGGTGATCTCTGCTCCCAATGATGAAGACTGGGCCTATTCACAGCAGCTCTCTGCCCTCAGTGGTCAGGCATGCAATTTTGGTGAGTGGGGAGTCACCTCATTTCTGCTTTCCCTTACCACTCTCTTTCTGGTCAATTCTGAAAAGGAACACAGACACTTAGATCATCCAAATATTCCCCAGTCCAGACTGAAGATTCCTAGACACATGCTCTATTATATTGAATATAAAGTTGCTTTCAGACTGGAGCTTTAGTTAGCTATAGATTTTTTTCAATATTCTTCCCTTTTATGTTCTTCATTGAAATGCTTGAAAATATCTGTTTCTTTACTTTTGATAATCTCTGTTACTTGTCTTCTGATTATTTTTTTAAACATGTCTAGATGGTAAAACTTAGGTGTCATCATTTACTTTGGTAATATTTGGGTATTGACATAGGTACCATTATTGGATGCTTCTTCATAAATTCAATACCTTTTGTAAGATAGGAATGGCTTTGTGAATATATATATTAATTGAAGAAGACTATATTACCTTTCCCTTTAAAGAATTTTGATCTATACCTGGGAACCAAGAAGACAGCAAGATCTGTTATATAGAACCAAGCAGGTCACAGAGAAATATAGTTTATGGTTCATTTGTAGTGAATTGCTCAGTATTTTGAAAACAAAGAAAGCATTATTTACCAAACATTATTATTCTAGTGGGCTGAGCATGGTCATATAGACAGAAAAAAACACAACACATACAGTTTAATATTAAGTTCAGTGGTGAACTTAGAAGATAGCAATTTCAAAAATGGAAGTCACATATGAACTATGCATTTGCAGAGGGGAAATATGGAGTTACTAGGGACATAGGGGAAAGGGGAAGTAGTTAAGGGTCACAGACTAAAAAGTTCATAACTAGAACATGAATGAATCAGCATTATTTTGGAACTTCTATTTTTTGCAGTACTGGGGATCAAATCCAGGGCCTTGTGGCTGCCAGGCGATTACTCTGCCACTAAATCACATCCTTAGTCCTTTAAATTTTATTGTGAGACAGGGTCACTTGCTAAATTACTGAAACCAACCTCAAAATTCACAATCTCCCTGCTTCAACCTCCCCAGTAGCTGGGATCACAGCCATGTGCCACCCTTCTTGGCTTTATTTTGATACTTCCATTAGGATGAAGAATCATCAATTCATTATAAAACTAATTTTTAAAAAGGGTGTGTTTAAGTTTTGAGAAGCATTATCAGAACCTGGTTCCTTGGTATAACCTTGTATCTATAAAATTATACTTTCAATTTTAAGATGTGAATTAACTCAAAAGAAAATAGAAAACTAGCTCAAAATGGTAAAAAAAAAAATTCATGAATTTTTATTTATGGTCCTATTATCCAGGTTCATAATTTTAGATTTTACATCAGCATATAGAAAATTCAGTTATGTCAGTATTCTCAAGTATATTTAAAATTATAATCCTCAATGGTGCTAGGTAAGACAGAAGTTTTTAGAACAGTTAATGACCCACCACAGTAAGCATATAAATAAAATCATGGTTTCTAACTTTCTAAAGATGCTTATACAATAACTACTAGGTGGTGTTTTATTTTATTTTTAATCTCTGTGCACAAAGCCTGTCCCACATCAAACCCTTTTGCAATATCCAGGAAATGTGAACAAGTCATGTTTTCCAGATATAATTAAATTCATGATCTTCCCTTTTGAAATATGACTCACCAATATTTAGAATAGAATGCTTCACTTCTCTGGGAAAAGGGTAAAGGCAAAAAGAAAAACAAAAAATTGTGAATAATAGCATTTTGCCTTGATTTTAGCTCCTTTTTGAAAAAGCCCTCCAAGGGCAGCCCTGAATCCCTCCCCCCAAGAATAAATGCCATCAATAATCTTATTAGTTCCAAGTTGTCACCCTGACTAGGCTGTGATTTTGTCTAAAACCCTAAAATCTTTACATGAGGACTTGAGAGCCTTTTCATCTTCCCATTTTCTTTTTTTTTTATTGTACCAGGGATTGAACCGTAGGACCCTTATTTTGAGACAGGGTCTCCCTAAGTTGCTCAGGGCCCTAAGTTGCTGAGGCTGACTTTGAACTTATGATCCTCTTGCTTCAGCCTTCAGAGTCACTGGGATTACAGGTGTGCACCACCGCACCTGACTCATCTTCCCATTTTGTTTCTCCTGAATCCCTTCACATGCACTTCATCTTCAAAAGTATTCTAATAAACTACCAAGGCCTGACCTTCCCTCTATCCCTGAAACATCAGCTAAGGATGTGAAGTCTTCTTTTGCATCTTCCAAATAAGTGATAAGAACTTGCAAGTTAAACTAACAACTAATGCGGGATGAAGCAGGATTAGTTTCTTAGCCATCCTGATATATAGAATCTGCAGTCTTTTCTCAGAGAAAGTTATCTATAAAAGCTATTATCACTGTAGGTTCAGCTTTTTTCAGAAGACCAATCAGCTTAGATCATTTCAGATACTTTAATGTTTCAATGTTCATTTTTTTCGTTTAATAGTGAGGATGACAGTTATAGAGCAGATTCTTCTATTTCAATCTACACTCCCCAATCTGATTCTTCTTACTCCTAAAATCTGCAATTGGTACTTTTTCAAGGTTTTAAAAGTACTCCATTCTTATGGAAAAAATTAAAATGGATTATTCCTCTTGGTTGTATTTTTATATTCTTTTTAAGATATTTTCACTTGTTAGCTATCAAGTCCTTGGAAGTACAAGATATAATTCTTTCCTCTAATTTTGTCTCTCTTTTTTTTTCTCTCAGGTCTGCGCCACATAACTATTCTAAAGCTTCTGGGCGTTGGAGAGGAAGTTGGAGGAGTTTTAGAACTATTCCCAATTAATGGTAATATGGTATTTTAAAATAGTATGAATGAATGTTAAGTTCAGTTAAATCATATTAAGTTAAATGCAAGCAGTAGATATACCTCAAAGATGAACAAAGTTTCCCATGTGTGTGCGTGCATGTGTGCAAGCATGGGTGTGTGCACAGGATGCGTGTAGGGGAAGGGGGTATGCAAGGACAAATATTATTTCTAATATAAAATTCTTCAATCTAAAAGTAAAAATACCCATTTCTCAACTAAAATAACACTTTTTTTTTTTTTGCTGTACAAGGCTATATGGTTTACAAAGCATTTTCTTTTTGTGTTACTTATTTCTCAGAATAGTTTTATGAGGCACATAGGTCATATTTCCTTGCTTCCCTTTCAACAGAAAAGGAAATCAAAGACTCAGAGAAGCTGAAAGAAAATGACTTTTGACTGAAGATTTCAGAAAGCAAATTCAAACCTTCTAATCCTTTTTTCCAAGACCAACAAGTCTTTAAATGAGATATGTGTAAACACCTGGCACAGTGCCACGCAGAGCAGATCCCTAGAAAATATCAGTCCTTTGTTTCTTCTTTTTTTTTTTCACTCATCATAATAGCTTAACTAAATTCATCCAGATCATAATAGGTATTTTTCAACGAAGTTATAAATATTTGTTATAAAGATAAACATCAAAAGAAAAATTGCAATTGCAAAGAAGTCACTAAACTAATTGGAAGTAGACTCAGAAACAGTATCTTTGTTAGTGACCTTTTAAAGAAGTTGATCTGAGAAGTTTAAATTAAGGGACTGGTTTGATATTTTTAAACATTCCCACAAGAGGTGTCATGTGCCCCAAAGTTTGACATTAACAATGTTGCAGAGCACTAGGAATACTCAATCTCTAGTAGGAAAAAAAACAAAACAAAACAGAATTTATTAATTGGATTTTGAGCTAAAGGAAACAGACTCTTGGGCCTTCTAGTCTCACAGTGATTTCCTCTCACTTTGTTGTTTTTATGAGCTCTGACTCTGTAATGCACTAACAACTATTCCAATGCTGTTCTAGGGAGCTCTGTTGTCGAACGAGAAGATGTCCCTGCCCATTTGGTGAAAGATATACGTAACTATTTTCAAGTGAGCCCAGAGTATTTCTCCATGCTTCTAGTTGGAAAAGATGGAAATGTCAAATCCTGGTACCCTTCTCCAATGTGGTCTATGGTCATCGTGTATGATTTAATTGATTCAATGCAACTTCGGAGACAGGAGATGGCCATTCAGCAGTCACTGGGAATGCGGTGTCCTGAAGATGAGTATGCAGGCTATGGTTACCATAGTTATCACCAAGGGTACCAGGATGGTTACCAGGATGATTACCGTCATCATGAAAGTTACCACCATGGATACCCTTACTGAACAAAAATATGTAACGTTAGCCCTAGTTCCCCCTGAAGCTGATAAGCCACACATGGCCAGCTACCTAAGGAGTTCTTCCACACTGTCACATTCCCTGTCTTTTTCTTTCAGTGTTCTTCCAAGACTAAATAAATAGCAAACTTTCACCTACTCATGAGTTCTTATGAAGCTTTAAATAATAGAAAAATTTAAAAGAATTGTTTGTTTCTCTAACTGGAGGGCATGTGGTGCTAAATAATGCAAATGGATATTATTTCCCTCTTCTTACATACTGAAAATTATTTGCTATGCAAAATTCTATAAAATAAGTATTTATACCCCATTTCCTTTTTCCCCCCTATTGTTAAGTAAAAACCATGATTGTTAAAGAAAATTAAACATCACAGCACAAATGTTTTCAGGAAACATTTGGACAGAACAAAGAACAGATAACATTTTTTGAAATGTCAGCCTAAAAGAATAGGATAGGTTAGGCTCTATATGAGTTTCATGAAGCTTGATACCAAAGGCTAAAGAAAAACCAAACCTACCTTTGTTATCATAGCTATTTCCTGCCTTGTTTCTGATATTTTTTGAGTCTTTTCAGAGAGATATCAGGGGGGAGGGGATTCCTCACCAGAAGCTGGCCAAAGATGATACTGAGAGTTCTTAGCAGGTTGCCATGGAATTCAGAACATGGAATATCTAGGTCCTTTGTACTTAATTTGCTAGTGGGTTCATTACCATACTTGATCTTATAAAGAAAAAATTGAAAGGAAGGATATTGTATCCAAGTATTCTTATAGGAAATATTACTAGGTTATAGTGGATAAAAGTGCAGCTGGACTGCAAAAAGGGTATAAATCTTGTCTTTGATAAAGAACATTTATTTTTTACATATAGCATGCCAAAGTAAATTTTCTATCTCCTCTCCTCCCTCTTTCCCTTCTTTCCTTGCTTTTTCCTGCTTTTCTCTTATTTATTTCAATAAATATTTACCAAGTATTACTATCTGGCAATATTTATGAGCTTGCCCTCAGTCAGGTAGTCAGATTCCCAGGCATCTAGCATCCTGATGGCACCATCCTCCATTAATTATGGGGATGCTTATTGTTTGGCATTGTTCCGAAGAACTAATTTCCTAAATCATCTGCTATTGGTTTTTAACTGCAATGAGCACATACAATAATAGATGTATTCAAGCCACATGTGAATATTTGCTATTAGCTTATATGTGCCATTATATTACATACATGAATTTTATATCATCTGTATTTTTTAATAAATGATAGTAAAAGTGTAAATTGTACCTCAATTAACCTAAGAAATCACTTGTTCTATTCCTCAGTTCTCCATAAAGACCATTAATTCTGACTTGTTTTACAGGCAATAGAGGCCCAGAAAGTTCAAGTGACATTAGAAACAGTTCTTTCATTGTGTAAATTATGATCTCACTTCATGCTCTTCCATGATGGAGAGCTTTCCTCTGCTCTTTCTCAGACAATCTGTACCAGCTGCTTGAGGCGCACAGATGGAAAGCTGGGGTGATGGGCTTTGCCCTCAAATTTTTGTCAAGGTGAAACACAGTTCAAAATTGCTAATAACACGGATTTTTAAAACCATTTCTTTTGAAATTGTGTAGGGACTAAGAAACCAAATGCTCTGAACATCAGAAAATACAATGATGATGGAGTTTCATCTTCCAAGGAAATGAATTAGATAGGAATATTTAAAAATTACTTACAAAATGATATGGATAAAGTTCTAGCTCCTTTGACCAAAGGAAGATACCACTCTTTCATAACTTGAGATTCCTATTTTTAAAAAGAATTCCTCTGGTATCACTGGTTCTAATAAGCAAGGGATTTGAATTTTCCTTCTTCTAAATGAATAGATTGAAAACTCATGAGTCATCATTTGGAGTGCTGTAAAAAGAGCCACAGTTTAGAAGAAGGACCAAAACACAGAGGAAGATGCTATTGGTCAATGTCCTTAAATGATATCTGGAAAATACAAAGTATATTTCAGAAAATGGGAAGATTAAAGAACTCGGTAACCTGTATCTTTGTCTTCTGGTGGTACAAACTATGTAGTTTAAAAATCAAGGTATTACTTTTCTATAAAAGCATTTCCTTCTCATCAGGAAAAAAAAGAGATAAAAAGAAAAAAAACTAAGAAAAAACAAAATACAGGTTTTAAGAAAGATTATGGAATTACAGTATTTAGAAAGAAAAGCACTCGGTAGAGTTGAGGAAATCTGAGGATACAGCCTTGCCGAAATCACTGGTTTTCACCATTTCCTTTCATGAATCTTCAGGATCTGTTTTTTATCAGAGATATCCCAGGGATCTGAGATGAATACTAAGTCAGGTCCTTGAGGGAGTGAGAATAGATATTTAAGTTCTGGTCTCTTTGATACTTATGAATCTTTTTGGCAGTTAGGGTGTACAGTGCTAAGTTTGGAGACTCCAATGATCGAATCTATGTCAAATTCTCAGAAACCCCAGATGTGATAGCTCAGAATCTAGTTCTAGAATTTTTATGGGAATGAAGAATTCAGTGTACTATGCTGAATTCTTTCCGGCATAGTATACTGCTATGGCTGCTGCACAATTGGGTCACTACCTCTACCACATATAACCCCTCATCTCCTCACAGCCAGACAAGAGATTCTAAGGCATTTAGGTTGGTAAGGACTGTGAGCATCCTGAACATTCAGAGTCCTTCTAATAAGGCACATACTTATTCTTTAACAGTTCCTGATTTGGTGATCGCATGTGTATCACCATTCTGACATCCTAAAGCTTAGACAACTGTAGTAGCACTTCTACAAAGCAAAGGAAGAGTACTCTATCCCCTAATGCATGGGCCAAGGGAGCTAGGCAAAGGAATGGGGTGATTTTAGATAAGTGAGACTGAAAACTCTTTGACTTTCCTTCTCCCATCTTCCTCGCTTTCATGGCCCTTTTCCTGTTTCCATGATTCATCTGGTTCTCAGCTGCAATGATTTGATGTAACTAATATGCTAAAGGGGTCACCTTTCCAAGGATTTCTATAACACAAAAGGAGATTCATGAAGAGGAGGAGGTGAGGAATAACTTGATAATTGATTTCTGAGAGGTTGTCCATCCCTGATGAAAGCAAGTCTTTCTTCTGCCTCCCTCCCCACCCCCCAAAAATAGAGAAAGTGTAAATTTCTCTTATGAGCTTCTCCACCATTCAACTTGTTTCCTTCAGCCTTCAATCTTTGGCTTGCTGCTTCTTACAATTATCCCTAGAGAGGCAAATTAGAACAAGGGTAGGCCCTCTTCTAGAAATATGCTCAAATTTGGGAAGACCTAGTTAGGAATAGCTAGAAACCTTGGTCTATGAAAAACCATCTGTTTACTCCAGTTCTTAACCCAGAATACAAACTTTAAGGTTAGACTCAAGTTATGTGATGAGTCAAATGTTTATTGTATTTATACTATTTCTATGTGCTCCATTAGAGATCAGGAATACAAACTGGAAAAGACATTTCCTACATAGAAGCTCAGACTAGTAGAAAACAGTCATGTACATAGGTTTTTTGTTTCTACCTGGGTACTAGGGATTGAATCCAAGGATGCTTTATCCCTGAGCTACACCCCCAACCCCTTCTTGAGACAGGGTCTCCAGAAATTGTCTAAGATGGCCTATGACTTGAGATTCTCCTGCCTTAGCCTGCCAACTTGATGGGATTATAGGCATGTGTCACTGTGCCTAAGAATTTAAGCGAATTATAAGACCATATGTATATCCAATGATGGGTCTCTATGTGAGGTAGAGGAAGGTAGGAGGAAGGGACCAGGGAGAGATGATGAGTAATGATAGTTCTGCAATCATTTGGAGACTAGAATTATTACATTTTTCTTCCTTCAGGCTCCACATGATTTGAGCAAGAACCTCATCTTGGCTACACCATCATGCCACCATGGTCAATGGCTTTTGGATACTCAGTGCAGGCACAGATTCTCCTGTGAATTTCTTACCTTTCTCAACTTTAAGAAGTTGTCTGGGTGTCCAAGAATGACAGTGGCACTAATATTAATTCTTTTAAAAAAATCATTAAGGCTGAAACTAGGGAATATTTTTAAACTCATTAGCATAAACTTTTGAGAAATATATGCCTATTCACCATCCTCAACATGGAGAAATTGCACAGTCGGAAAGATAATTAACACACTTGACATTCAGTGCCTATGACATAAGAGTTAGCTGCGGCTGACAGGCCAAAGATAGGAAATATAGCTATGCCAGCCCCCCTCCTTTTTTTCCCTTTCTGATCCACCCAGTTTCCTAATTGGAGAAAGGTGTTGGGAGGGTACATGGAGGTTTATGGCTAGAGTGATAAAGCCCTATCTTTTATCTTTGGGGATATCAGTATGTTCAGTTTTTGTTTCTTGGCCAAGATAAGTGCAATGAGATTTATGATGTGTTGTTTAATGTCTGACACTACCCTGGTGATCCCCAGGGTCAGTTTCTTTAATGATGGTTTCCAACTGGCAAAACAGATTAAGTAAGCCTGGCTGATGACACAGCCAAAAGGGCATTAAAACCCCTGCTCAGAAATTTTATTTTGAGCTCATCCAAAGTCAAGATTTCTTACACAGATCTTGTTGGTTTAGGTTGGAGACAGTGGACACGGTATAGTCTGTGTATACAAATCAAGACCCTGGAGAGCTTATGCGTAGGATGTCTTTTGATTCCCAATGTCTATATTTTCTTTTGTTTGCTGGGCTATATCTTCTGACTTTAAATAAACGTTTTATGTGAGTATATTCTGTGGAATCTGGTCAGCCATTTCAAATATATGAACTTGGAAGCTTGGGGATGTGAAAGTGGTAGAGGGCTTTGACTAGCATGCCTACGACCCTGGGCTTGAACCCAAGCACCAGAAACAAACAATAAAAAACAAATAAATGAACTTGGGAAATCTTTGCATACACATATAAATTTATATGCAAACATACAAAATATAAAAATACTTTATTTGCTATATTAAATGTATATACATAATACAATATACAAAATATTACATAAGTATAAAATAATAAAATTTATTAGACAATTTCACAGTTGTAGAGAAAACTTATGTGCTACTTTCAAGGTTCTTCAATTTAAGCTGAGTTCCCACCAAAGCTTAAAACAAGGAAACAAAGTACAATTCAAGTGATAACTCCCTCTTCATGTATAGTACATGGTGTGTATCATCCCTACTTTTGTAGAACTGGCCCTTACAGCAAAAGTATCAACAGATTTATGGGAAAAGCATGCAGCCACACAGTTCCCTCACTGTAGTTCCTCAAAGCAGCTTTCAGCGGTTTAGCGCAAATTCAAATATGACTTCAGTGTACAGGCAAATAAAGAATTAGGGAAAGGAGATTTTGCTTATATTATTTTATGGCAAGAAATAGGCCTAACTGGAATGTTAACCTCTGTTTAAAAATGAGTACTCAGAAACCTTAAATAAAAGTGCCGGGCTCAGCACTGTAATCCCAGTGATTTGAGGGGGTGAGGCAGGAGGATCATGAGCTCAAAGCTGGTCTCAGCAATTCAGCGAGACCCTGTTTCTAAATAAAATACAATAAAGGGCTGGGGATGTGGCTCGGTGGTTAAGTGTCCCTGAGTTCAATCCCCGGTACCAAAATAGAAACAACACACACAAAAAAAACCCTTAAATAAAGGACCTATACAAAAGGCATTCAAGCACAAAGACTTAAAATACAGCTCACCTAGTGTCAGAAAAAAATATAATATATAAATATATATACATACAAACCCATACATGTGTACATTTACATTAACCATACATAAATACATTTATGTTATAGTAGGAAAACTACTCCTTAGGAACACTAAATGGCACAAAAAAAGATGATTTCTGATGGAAAAAAGGATGACTCAAGAATTATTTTCTAAATAAGCTTTCATTTGTGTTAAATGGTTATAGAAAGTAATCAAAAGTGTAAAACCTCATTGAGCAATAAATAATATGATGACAGAAAATCTAGAGTTAGTAAATAACACCTCAGGAAGTATTACCAGGTAAAAACTTTCCAAAAAATAAACTCTATTGTTAGACAGCTTCTGATTGAAAGATAAGTTAGCATTAAAAAGTTGTGAATGAGGAAATAAGAAAATACTGCTTAATGAGCTATAATAATTGAAATTATAAACTAAAAGGCAAATAAACTATTCTTAAAATAAAAGGTACATAATAAAAAATTTTTAAATTTTCAAGTTACACCAAATTTATGAGCATCAATTTTAAGAGGCACCACAATTTTAGATCCCATTAAGGTAGTACACTGCCAATTAAATACATTAACTTTTTATCACTTCAAATATTTCATATTTGTTTGAAGAGTTTAAAGATATTTATCATGTCTCATTCTTTTTAATTGCACAATGTAAATATATATAATAGTAGGACTCATTGTGCCATATTTGTACATGCACATAATTTGATCAATTTCATTCTCCAGACCCTTCCCTTTCCCTCTTTTTTCCCTCCCCTTGATCTACTTGTTATGAAATATGCTACATTATCAGTAATAACACTGTTCAAATAGAATATAAAATCAAAAAGCATTAAATGAGAAAAGTGGTAACTTTTTAATTATTAAGGGCATATACAAATCATCAAGCTATCACTTGTATGTACCTTTCTGTACCAAAAGACACAAGTGAATGATATACAATAAAAATTGTTAAAACCACAATGGGAAAGTGACAGACACCCTGTAATAAATTTTGTACTAAGAAATAGATTATACCTTTGTCTAAATACCCATGAAACATGCATAAAAGTGGTCATAATGGAAATATCTTTTATCTCTATTAGAAAAGAATGAAAGATCTAATAGAAAAGAACATGGACCTCATTCTCTAATCAAAGGTGTGAAAACTAGAAATGAAAAAAAATATGAATAAAAACCTCAAGGACATTATCCTTGGTTCAAAATAAAATAGTTAAAAAATAATGCCAATGCCAATAGTATATTTCAGACTTTGTGGATTTGTTGATATCCCCCCAGATGATGTCTACTAGTTTTAAACATATTCATTAACAAACCAAAAAGGAAATATATTTTCAACAAGATAGGAAAAGAACAAAAACCAAATCCTTAAAAAATTGAACATGTTATAAATTTTAATAAAGTAAAAATTAATTAGAAGAGAGGATTCTGGTAACATGATGGCACAGGAGGCACCAAGAATCTGTTTCCACACCTAAAAAACAATCACACCAGCAGATCTGCTTCATGCAAATATTTTGGAACTATGAAGTCTATTGAAGGCTTGCAACTTCCAGGGGGAAGGTTTTGATTATAAATTACAGTTAATTTTGGTCAATGTCAGTTCTCAGCATAGCGGCAGCTACCCATTCTACACCCCTTAGCCCTGTGACAGGGAGCTATGCTTATGTTCCTGACATACACTGCTTTCTGCTGGACCCAGGGTAGGCAAAAAGGGCCCTGTTATCCACATCCTGGGTAGCTGTGCTCTGATCACTACTTCTGATCACAGAGGTACAAAGAGGTGAAGCCAATGTTGTTACAGCTCCCTACTCTCAATGTTGCATAGCCTTCAACTTTGGACTGCAGTGTTTTCCACAGGATTTAATAAGTTGGTACCCTATCCCCTCTGTGATGGTTAATTCTAGGTGTTAACTTGACTGGATTAAGTGATACCCAAGGAACTGGGGAAGCATTTTTC
>JAJEJO010000510.1:548326-616919 GCA_020662805.1 Glaucomys volans
TTCCACAATCACCACCCTAGAAACTGAGAGTGTGATAACTTTAGAATAATAAATATAATCATTATAGAACTACAAAGAAAACTAAAGAATATACATAAAAGGAAATGAGAAAGGGAAACACAAAGGAAAGTAATACAGGAAATGAGGGATAAAAACACTCTAAGGTACAATAGAAAATAGCAAATGTCACAAAGAAGTCCCTCCTAACAGTAATTAATTTAAATGTATATAGATTAAGCTTTCCAATAAAAAGTTAGAGATTGGCAGAATGAATTAAAAAAATGCTATATGCTATTTACCAGAGACTTATTTTAGATCTAAGTTATTTTAGTTCAACTTATTTCAACAATTAAGTTGAAAATGAAAGGGTAAAAATGTATCTTTCATTTGAACAGGAAACATCATATTCAGTGGTGAAGATTAAAGTTTTTCCTCTAAGATCAGCAACAAGGCAAGGATGCCCAATTTAGCCATTTATATTCAACACAGTTTCCATAGGGCAATTAGGCAAGAAATAGAAAAAAAAGGCATCCAAATCAGAAAAGAAGAAATAAATTATCTCTGTTCAGATAGTATGATCTTATATGTAGAAAACTCTTAAAGAGGGCCATTAGGGCCAATTAACAAACTCAGCAATATAGTAGGATGCAAACCAAGTCAATATACAAAAATCAATTATTGTTCTATTCTAACAAAAGAATACTTAGCAACTAAATGTAATCAAGATGGTGATTTATAAAAATAAAAACTATAAGATATTTCTGAAAGAAATTAAAGACATATATAGATGGAAACACATCTCGTGTTCATGTATTAGAAGACTTAATTTTATTAAGATGTTAATACAAAGTAATCTATAGATTTAATGCAGTCCTATAAAAATGTCATTTTGGGGGCAGACACTGAGAAACCCATAATAAAAATCTCAAGCTATGATGAATAGCCAAAACAATGCTGAAAAAGAAGAATTAAGCTACAGGATGCACACTTTAAGATTTTAAAATTTACAACAAAGCTATGGTAATCAAAACAAGTGGAATACCGGCCTAAAGATAGATATAGACCACTGAATAGAATTAAACTCTCACAAACAGTCAAATGATTTTCAACAAGGTTTCCAACACTATCCCATGATGACAACAATCTGTAGGTATTTCATGTCAGTCAATGCACAGGGTAGCGAAAGTCCTTCTGAACCCAGCAAATTTCTCCGGACAATATAGGCCCCGTTTGAATGGTTTAGAAATGCTCTGCAACTCCTCTGTCCTTGAGGCCTGGAGACATTATCTTATTATAATAACATTTGGTACTAGTGGACTCTGAGAAGCAAGTTATGAGATCTGCTCATGTGCAAAGCTAACTGCACTATGTAACCTAGTGTAACTTGATATGACCCTGGAATAAATAATAAAACTGGATTTCCCACGGAAGCTACTACTTCTTGCTCTTCACCATCCTGTGTGTGCTTGCCTCTTTATTGCTCTCCCCTTAACACTTATAGTTGAACCCCAATTAACCTTTACAACAATCTTTTCAACAAATGGTGCTGGTAAAACTGGATATTCACATGTGAAAGGATGAAGTTGTATCTAACACTATATATAAAAATTAACTCAAAATGGATCCATGACCAAAATGTAAGACCTAAAACTACAAAAATCTTAGGAGAAAACATGGTGAAAGCTTTATGGCATTGGAGTTCGGAATGATTTCTTAGATATGACATCAAAGACTGAGGCAACTAAAGAAAAAAATAGACAATTTCATAAAATTTTCTTAAAAATTGTGTATCAAAAGACACTATCAACAGTGTAAAGTAGCAAGCCACAGAATGGGAGAAAATATTCACAAATCATATATCTGAGAAGGGATTAATATACAGAACACATGGAGAACCCCAAAACTCAATGGCAATAACAAAGCAATCTCATTGAAAAATGGGCAATGGACTTAAACTGGCATTTCTCCAAGATATACAGTGGCCAATAAGCATATGAAAAGATGATTAACATCACTAATATTGGGAAAAGGCAAATCACATTTATAAGGAAATGCCATCTTATACTCATTAAGATGACTACTACAAAAAACAACAACAACAGAAAAAAAAGTGATTATGTGGAGAAACTGGAATACTATTGGTAGGAATGTAAAATGGTATAGCCTCTGTGGAAAACAGCATTATGGGAGTTCCTCAAAATATTAAAAATAGGATTACCACATGATATAGCAATTCTACTTCTAGATCTACATTCAGAAACTGAAAGCAGGGTCTTAAAGAAATATTTATAGCCCTATGTTTACAGGAGCATTACCCATAGCAGTCAAAACAAGAAAGCAACCTAAATGTCCACCAATGGATAAATAGATAAGCAAAATGTGGTACATATATATGAGGAAACATTATATAGCCTTAAAAGCAAGAAATTCTGACATGCTACCACATGGTAATTGTAATAAATCAGTCACAGAAGACAAATACTATAAAATTTCATTTATATAAAGTACTTAAGCATAATCAGACTCATACAAAGTAAAATAGAAGTTGCAAGGGTTGAGGGGACAGGGAAATGAGGAATTATTGTTTGATGTAAAGTTTCAATTTTACAAAAAGAAAGGGTTCTAGAGATGGACAGTGATGGTTGTACAATATGAGTAATATACTTAGCACCACTGAACTACACACTTAAAAATTTTAAAATACTAAATTTTACATTATGAATATTTTGCCACAATAAAAAGTCTGGAAAAAAATACAAATAGCTAACCTAAAAACAACAGAGAAACCATTAAAGAAACAATAGGTAAACCATTCATACGTAAGAATGAGAAAGAAATAACAGTAATAGAGGAAATTACAGAAATTAAAAGAATGATTCAGACATTCTTATTAAAATAAATTTGAAAATCTGAATGGTTAATTTGCAAAATATAAATGACTAAGAGTAAACCAAGAAAAGGATAAGGGAGAGATAGAGAATGTTGTGGGGGGAAAAGAAGTACTCCTCCCTAAAAAAATAAAAGTAAACCTAGGCAATTTTACTGGTGAGTTCATCAGGGAACCCATAAAGCTAATGTTTTAAAAGAAATCTTTCCAGGGCATTGAGGCCAGTGGGAATTGGCAGCCTGGCCATGCCACATCCGTGTGGGATAGTTAGACATGGTTTGATAAATCCCTGCAGGATTAAATGCATTATTAGCAATATCAGCAGGTTTCAGTGATCTTGACAGAGATGACGGTGCTTGAAGCAACTGAAACAGCAATAGGGGACGAAATTCTGCAGGGCTGGTAGGGGGTCCATTGTGAATCTATTGACCAGAACTTTATTAAATTCATATTTGAATTTAGAACTCATTGGTTTTTTAGCTTTGTATTTTATTTGGTAAATTGTGTTGCTTTCATATGAAAGTATAAGCAAGATTATACTTCCTATTATGTTTGTGTGTACTTAAATAACAGTAAAATAGGAAAAGGTTCCATTTGAGATTTGTAAGAAAGGTTTTTTTTCCCTTCAAATGGAGATGTGTATTAATTCAATTTCAGAAACTCTACTCTTGGCCCTAGAAAAGAAAAATCACCCTTTTCATTGCAATGAACTCTTCCTGCCTCTTTCCCCTACTGGAATGTAAGAGCTCACAGACAAAATCAAGACACAGGTAAAGGGAAAAGGAATCAAGGACCTGGCTGTGCTTCATTCACCTGCTGGGCATGTTCAGGAGTGAAACCATTCTCTGAAATAGTAGCAATTACAAAGCTCTACAAAATCTAGCCCACTTTCCAAGTGACAGAGCTCCCACACAAGGAGGCAAAAAAGTCTTAGTTATAAGGAGAATAATTCTGCCCAGGGTATCTTCTAAATGTGAACCTTAAGAACCTATGGCTACAGGATGCAGCTGGCCAAAGATTTGGACAAATAAGAGTGGGATCAGGTTATTCATTGCAGGTCATGTCTGTGTTCCGACCAAAGGCTATTCAGAGACCATGGAGTAGATTCAGCGCATTAGTTATGAGTCATAACTGCACAGAAAGGTATCTAAATACAGAAAGGGACTTTAGAAATTACTTGGTCCAAGTTCTATACCAATGAAGAAAGCTCTTCTAAAACATCCCAATGATACAATCTCTCCCTAAAAACTTCAATGATAATTTACTACTACTCTCTACTCTTCAGGAAGGCTTTTTCTACAGATGAAAAATATCATTTGTTGAGAGTATTTATAACTTTACCCCATCACTCTTGCTGTAATTCAGTTTTCCAAAGTTGGAAAGATGCCTACTTCTTTTTCCACATGATATTCTCCCCTCCAGGTTATACAATCCCTTGATTCCAAGAGCACCTAGGATATGGTTTCTAGACTTCTCACCTTCAAACCACCCTCTTTTAAAAGTGAAGCCCATGAAGTATTCTAGAGCATCCACATCAGAACCTAACATTTTACCTTTAGCTTTCCCTCTCTTTTTTTTCTCTCATTAAGGCATCAGTTAACATAAGTACACTTTACTTTGAGCGATAAATGCTTTCCAAAAAGGAGGGTGGGAAAAAAGTAAGAAAAAGTTACCTTCATGCACTTCTGAAATTTGCTTTTTAATGTATTCTGTAAGATAATAATTATTTTTAAAATTTCAGATCAAACCTAGGAGAATTCTACTTCTGAACTATGATTCTAGATCTTTTTAAATTTTTATTTTGAGATAGATTCTCATTCAGTTTACCAAGATTAGCCTCAAACTTGGAATCCTCCTGCCTCAGCCTCCCAAGTTGCTGGGATTACAGGGATAAGCCACCATGCCCAGCTAAAATAAAAAACATTGTGTATGCTGTATTTCCTAAAAGTGAGGTCCTACACCTTGTTTTCATTACCTTTAAAATGAATTGCCTTAATAGATATCATATTCCTGTTTCACATAAATGCGATGGGAATGTCTATGTTCTATATTAAGGTATGTAGTTTTGCTATTTTTAGATGTAAAAATATACTCAGTGAGAGTTTTAAAAGTTGTTTCAGTTTTTGCATTGCTCCATTTTTTGAAATAAAAACATTCCACACCCCACCTCATATGAAAGATTAATGACACAGATATAGGTTTAGTAATTAATTTAATTACAAATTGAGAACAATTCTCAAGTCATATTATTCAGGATATCACAGATGAATTATATAATAGCATTATCTTACATATATAAAAATTAAGAGAAAAAAAAAGAGAAATGTCTAGGCTCCCTGACATCTTATCACTTAAATTTACAGTATAGGACTTTATAAATATACAGTGTTATCAGCTAAAGCCTGTCTTCAGCTGCATGACCTTGAACAAGTTACTGTTTTCTTGTTTTTAAATTATCTATTACCTGATTGCTCTACCTAATAGAGTCAATTGGCTGCATGCAAAAGTACCTTAAAAAATACCATGCACTTATAAGTGAGAACTATTACTCTAAAGTGATTTCCTATTTTTAGAGTTAAACTATTCATATTTCATTAAAAGTCAACATTTGCAAAAGGATCCTTTTAAAGGAACTCTTAGGCATTAGTCTTACAATCTTGTATGATTTTGAAGCCAGTGTCTTGACTCTCAGAAGCAGTGTATGATATAAAGATATATTAACAGACATAAGCTTTAATTAATAACCAATAAAACAAAATGCCTTCATATTAATTTTACCAAATGTAATAATCCAAGGGCAATGATGCCAAGATGTTGAGATATACAAATTGAAGAGGAAGAAAAAATTCACAATGGTTGCTTAAATGATTTAAAATGCACGTGCTAACTGTGGCAATTTGGGAATCAACTTCACCTACATGAAGCTTACTTGTATATAAAATGTTGAAAGATACAAACAAAAAAATTCCCATAAATTCCTAAAAACTAAAATTCTGAAATATTGTTTCTAAAAAATTGCTTCTTTGGCAAAACATTTAGCACAGGCTACATCATCCCAAAACTATGGCAGAGTCAGGCCCTCCAGCCAAAATTTTTAGAGTTTCATTGCTTTTTAATTGCAAAATGACTATCTCTACAGCTTCTAAATTTGGGAGACAACCGAGATGTTATTTATGATAAAAAAGGGAAGACTGTGACATACAGACTAGAACCATGTAATTATGAATATCTGGCAAACTGATCTGTATCTGCACATTTACAGGATCTAGCCAACATGATTACTTCAAGTTTTCTGGAAACTTGAAGTACAAAGAAAATAATCTGCAAATATATGTTGCTGACTTACAAAACACTGGGCTATTAATATAGTCTCTATGCTATGATTTCTGTGTCACTTCCGCAGAAAATTTTTCACCCTTTGGGTAATTTAAGCCTTGGGATGGAACAATTTTAGGAGTGTTTAGATATATACAAAGAGTATTTTGCTTTAGTACATCCTTGGTTTATCAAAATGAAAACATAAATATTACAAATATTGAAAATGTGAAAATATAATTTGTGAGAGCTGCCAAGAATTTGGGTACCAATCAGAAATTGTCTTCATCTGACTCATCACTCTTGGGTTTGGTAAGCCTTTCCAGTTCTTCTCCATCCTACAGGGAAATAGATAAAATAGATAAAATCAGTAATTAATTAAAACAAAATTTAAAAGGTCAAATTTTTAATGATTAATAAGGAGAAGTTTTATCTAACATGTAAATCAGGATATTTCATTAAATTGTGAATATCATCTTGTCAAGTTAAATAAATACTTGGAAAGTTAACTTTAGAAGCATAATGAGGAATAGAAGGAACTTACCTCAACATTATAAAGGATATATGTGACAAACTCAAAGCCAAAATCAAACTAAACAGAAAAAAGCTGAAAGCATTTCCTCTAAAATGAGGAACAAGACAAGGACGTCCATTCTCATCGCTTCTATTCCATATAGTTCTTAAAATGCTAGCCAGAGCAATCAGGCAAGAGAAGAAAATTAAAAGGATACAAATAAGAAAAGAAGACATCAAATTAGCTATTTCCTGATGTCATGATCCTATATCCAGAAGACCCAAAACACTCCACCAGACTTCTAGAGCTGATAAATTTGGCAAAGTAGAAGGATACAAGATCAACATTCATAATTCAATAGCTGGCCTACACTTTAACAGTGATTCTGCTGAGAAATAAACCAGGAAAACTATCCCATTCACAATAACCTCAAAAAAACAAAACAACTGTTAAAACCAAAAACCTTAAGAATTAATCTAATCAAGGGGTGAAAGATCTCGACTATGAAAATTACAGAACACTGAAAAAAGAAACTGAAGACCTTAGAAGATGGAAAGACCTCACAAACCACTAAAGGTCAAGAAATAAAACCAAAACACAATAAGTGGAATGCCATCGAATTAAAAAGCTTCAGTACAGCAAAGGAAATGATTGAAAGTGTGAAGACAGAGCCTGTAGAATTGCCAGCTACTCCTCTGATAGGGAATTAATATCCAGAATACATAAAAAACTTGAAAAGATTAATCTCAAAGAAACAAATAACCTATTCAATAAATGGGCAAAAGAACTAAAACACATTTCTCAAAAGAAGAAAACAGCCATCAAATACATGAAAAAATGTTCAACCATATCTAAGGGAAACAAATTAAAACTATACTGAGATCTCATCTTGCTCCAGTTAGAATGGCAATTATCAAAAATACAAACAGCTGGGCATGGTACCGATACCTGTAATCCCAGTGGCTAGGGAGGGTGAGGCAGGAGGATTGTGAGCTCAAAGTCAGCCTCAGCAACTTAGCAAGGCCCTAAGCAATTCAGCGAGGCCCTATCTCTATAAAATACAAAAAGGGGCTGGGAGGTGGCCCAGTGGTTAAGTGCCCCTGAGTTCAATTTGTGGTATCAAAAAAATAAAAAATAAGAAAAATACAAATAATAAATGTGGGAAAATATTACACTCATCATTGTTGATGGGATTGCATTTTAATATAACCACTCTGGGAAACAGAATGGAAATTTCTCAAAAGACTAGGAATGGAACCATTTATGACCAGCTATCCCACTCCTTGGTATTTATCCAAAAGAACTAAAATCAGCACACTATAGTGATGCAGTCACATCAATATCTATAGCGGCACAATTAAAAATAGCCAAGTTATGGAACTAGCCCAGGTGCCTGTCAATAGATGAATGGTTTAAGAAAATGTGGTAGCCATAAAGAAAAATGAAATTATGGCATTTGCCAGTAAATGGATGGAAATGGAGAACATCATGCAAAGTGAAATAGGCCACACTCAGAAAATCAAGGGTTGAATATTTTCTCTCATATGTGGAAGCTAGAGCAAAATAAGGGGGAAAAAAGAGGGTGGGGGATCAGATATCAAAAAGATATAGAGAAGTTCAGTGGAATAGGAGATTGAGAGGGAGGGAGGGGGGACAGGAAAGGGGTGCAAATACATAATAAATTTAACAAAATCACACTATGTGCATATGTAAATATACTACAGTGAATTCTACCTTTGTGTATATATAGAAAGTACCAATCAAAAAAGAATAAATGTGCAAAAGAAAGACCAGCAGAGTAGATAAAGAACAAGGGGAGGGAGGAGGGAAGGGAAGTGGGAAGACAGGGATTGAAATGAAGTAAATCAAATTCCATGAATGAATGATTTTTTCTTTTTCTTTTCTTTTTTTTTTTGTTAAAGGACTAATGAATAGTTTTTTTAAAATTTATTTGATTTTGATTCATTGAACACAAATGGAGTAAAATGAATCCAACTACTGTGTATAACTACAATGTTCTAATAAAAAAATTAAGCTTAAAAAAAGTAAAATGTACTTCAAGGTAATAACATGACTAAAGTAAGGAGCACCATCTGCTGGTCTTGAGGTGAAACAAAGGATGGAGGAAAAAATATAAAGTAGTCTTACTACCTACATTGATTTTATTTGATTAAAAATTAGGGCAAACAGTATAATCAGCCCATGGGGGGGGGGGATTCTGAATGGGACTGGGGCATGTGGGATATAAGCTTCTAAATTTTTCATCTTCAGATGTGTTTTATTACTACCTGAGAGGTATGTCACTTGTGGAAAGTCTGCTGTGAGCACTAATAAGTAACAGATTTTCCCAAAGGGTGAACGTGTGAATGCGTAAAACAGTTCTTATTTTGTATACTCATGAAAATTGTAGATCTAAAGCTATACAGAAGAGTTAATTCCATTTTTCATTAAAACATATATTTAACTTCTTAACTGAATGTCCAAAAGATTATTAATACTGAACTATCCTTCCAAAATGATTATAAACAACTGGAATATATTCAGAATAACTATTTAAGCATTTTTCTAGAGAATTTTTTTCTCCTACTTGTAAAGATCCTTCTGGAAACTGCCTTCCTTAGTAAATTAAAAGAAACCCTGTCCTTCTGGCACACTGTGGTTTATAAATAACTGTAAGAAAGATTAAAAGGCTAACCTTTCCATTTAAGAAGACTGACCAACATAAAAAAAAAATCAACTTTTTTTTATGAATAAGGCTAATTTTTCCACCTATTGTGCAGTGGAAAGAGCAAGAGACAAGGAGTCAGACCTTATGGGTCTAATGTTAACTCTTCCATCTATTACCTGTAAAGCATTTAGCCAGCTTCTATAATCATAAAGCCAGGGAAACTGGACAAGACCTGTGAGGCATCTTCCAGGTCAGTGATTCTATAATATCCCCTGATACTATCAACACATAGTCCTTTAGAGATGATTTAAACTTTTTCTCCATCTCTGACAGCATTTATCATGAGTCTTTGCAAACATCAATGCATGTCTGTTGACTGATTTTCAACAGTCACAGAGATCTAATACTATCTTTATTTTTCCTTGAATGTTTTTAATTTGGAGGATTTGCTGTATCTTCACAAACTTACCCCACTGGAACGCTCCCAAAGATTGCCACTTAGATCTCTGACTCTCTCTTGCCTAGGTGGATATTCCAGACTTTGAGGCTTGCTGGCATTATAAATAAAAATGGAGAGAAGGACTGATGGGGCTTCCAAGAAAAACTCCAGGGAGGGCCTGAAGTCAAAGACCAGGACAGATACTCCTGTGATGATGACAGTGGTGATTTGGGCCATCAAGACATGGAACATGTTATCCAGGAACTTCAGAATGAAAGCTACTGAAAGGCCCTGGAATGCAGTTACAAAAATAAGGGCTACTGAAAATGCATTGTGGCCATAAAAAAATCCACAGTTCTTAATCTGATCACGGTTACTCCTCTGAAGGCCCAGTGTCAGCCCATTAAAAAGAATGCCAAAGAAATAGAGTTTGCTGTTCTGTATGAAGATGTTTTCAGTGAGCTGGTTCCCTTCCTTTAATATTTTTTCATTATAGATATTGGCCATTGAAGAAATGAAACACTGTATTATAATAAGAACGTGGCCCAAACCAAGGCGAATATGACTGAAAACTCTGGCTGTGGTGTTCCATTTAGTTTCAGGAAAAGTCCACTCCTTTGCAGTACAGTTGTCTTTTCTGGAACATTCACTTTTGAAATGAAGGCAGGAATTGGATGGGGTGAAGAAGGCATCATGATGAAATCCATGTCCTGACAGGTTATGCTGTGAAGTTTTAGTTCCAGCAGTTAGGGCCACAATAGACAAGAAGAGAATCAGGAGGGAAGCCCACTGTGTCCAGCTGAGATGCCGCCTGTTCCAAAGATGAAAAACAAGATTTTACTACTGTCTTTCCCACCTATATTCATTGTTTCTACTGAAAATTCAGAAACTCAAGTGCTTGGTTGAATAAACTATACCCAGTTTTTGCTAGCATTCCCTATACTTCGAGTTCAAAGAAAACCTGCTGGTGGTATCCCTGTGTTTCAAACTTGATATTTTAATTTGCTTTTATAAAAACTTTCCCTTAAGGCCATTCAATCATTTCTCCATGTGTAGGTTTCCTTTTAGGCGGCAAGTTTAACAAAGCACCCTTTCTACATCCAGAGTTACCTTGGTATAGTAACTTTTATTATGCTACAATATTGGTCACAGCAGTGATTCTCAGCTTGGTTTTTAGAAACCAGAAAGAATGTTCTTTATAGAAAGAAATCATCTATATAGGTGCATGCCCCACCTAGAAAGGAGATCAGATCTTCAAAAGTGTCCTTGATCCACAAAATATTTAAGGAAGCTAGCCCCTGAATGAAGGTCCTAATCTGAAGGGCATTAACTGCTGTTAACTGCTGGCTGATACAGCAAGGAAAAAAAGACTTTTGGGGTAGTATTTCAATTTAAAAAACTTCACAATGCCTTATTAATTCATTTTGCCTTACAACAGACTTGTGAGATACAGGAGATATGAATTATTATTCTATTTTGCGGAATCATTCAGTTCAACAGACGTTTAATAAGCAGCTACTACATGCCAGGCAAACTGACGAGATAAAGGCTTGATCTTTCTTCTGAATGAATTTATACTTTAATAAGGAGAGCTAAAAAACTAAATAATGGCAGTAGAATGCCTGACAAATGATACATAGAACAACTGGAGTACACTGAGGAAAGAGCACTTGAATCTGAAAGCAAAGTCAGGTATGGCTTCAAAGAGGAAACGACACATGAGATACAAAACAAAATGAAGTTTACCACATGAAAAGGAAATTGGTCATCTCTGGCAGAGTGAAGTGTCTATACAAAGGTAACAAGAATGTACAATGTTAATGAAGAATGAAGGAATATCTCAGGTTGTGGTACTCTGGAACACTTCCAGAGAGAACAAAATCTTGATGTTAGAAGATCAATTAGTTAGGTAAAGAAGGGAGAAGCCCAGAAAAGAGAATTACAAAAGTAAAGGCAGAAGAGTAAAGCTATATATGAAATCCAGAATTCTAAGAATTTTGATATTATTGGAGGACTTACTGAGCACCTACTTTTTAGGGTAAGGCTCTGGGGGAAGAAAGCAGTATTGAGAAGTTAACTGACTTCCTTAAGGTCTATATTATGAAAGAGTAAGGAAGGGATTTGAGTCATGGTTTTGTATGTCCTAGATCATCACAACTTTTTAATAATAATTCTGAGGGATGGGGATATAGCTTAGTGGTAGTGTGCTTGCCTAGCATGCTCAAGGCCCTGAGTTCAGTCTCCAGTATTGCTAAAAAACTAAACCAAACCAAAAGGACAACAACAACAAAAAACTTTAGGAATAATTCTGAGCTCCCAGGAGATTTATATATATATTCATATATATATATATGAAAAATAAATATGTAGGAAAACATGTCTGATTCCACTAATACTTCTATATAGTTAAATATAGTTTGAAACTGAAATGCACAGACCAGTCTAGATAACAGCATACCTATCTGCACACTCTCATGCCTTCTCATCTACCTAATTTTCTAATTAACTTGATCTAGAGCTCAGAGATGGGACTAGCTATAGCTCCATGTCATGAGGTCAAAAACTGTCAACTACTTAAATTTCTGAAGGTGCAGCTAGTACATATTAAGTAGTAGAAAGTGAACAGAATAGTAAATACAGAGATGAAAAATGAATGTTCATTTTATAAAATAATTATATAAATATTATACATAAGAAGTGAGGCAAAAACAGTTTCTTTAGAAGTTTTCAACTCTTGCAGATATTGATACTCTTCTAATATTAATATTGCAAACAAAGAGTCTAAGGAAACAAACTATTAAACTAAACAATGCCTACTTTAAACAATTACCCAGGGTAATATTCAAGAGAAGGTAAAAATTATTAAGAATTATTAAGAGATTTTTGTTTTCAGAAAAAATATAAAACTTCATAAATTATCCTACAAAGTTAGTTAAGGACCTGTGTATTTATAAATGATGCCCAATTGTACATGGTAAAGTTTACTCTTCAGTTTAATTAGTGCAATAAAATAGCACTTAATGTTATATGGTAAATATTTAGTTAAGATGGAAAGGGCATTACATTTGTATATGTATATATAGGAAAAAAATCACTCTAACAGGATTCAGCACTATCTAGTTTCAGGTACCCACTGGGAGTATTGGAATGTCTATAATCCCATAGATAAGGGGGGATTACTGTTTGTACAGTCAGCTCTCTGTATGGATGAGTGCTGCATCAATAGATTCAATCAACTCTGAAACAAAAATATTCAAAAAACAATTATATCTGATCAGGTACAAACTTCATTATTTCCTAAACAATACAATATGACAACAATTTATAAAACATTTACATTGTATTAAGTATTTTAAGTTACCTAGAAATGACTGCCATTTTACGTAAGAAACCTAAACCTGGGTACCCATAAATTTGGCATCTGTAGGGGTCCTAGAACCAATCTTCTGTGGATATCCAAAGATGACTATATATAAAGATTCCTTATAATGTGTTTACCTAGTAAATGAAATAATTACATTCAAATTGTGTCAGATAAGAATGATTCTACCATCTTTCATAATAAATCAAGGCAGAATATCAAAACAATTTAGTGGGTTATGAAACAATTTCTTATTTTCAAGGAACTGTACAAAATACATTTCCTAGTAGTATAGCGACTGACTGGAGTAGATTTATAAGAAATCATAAAGCTTTGTCAAGTAAATAAATAATTATGGAGAAAATGCTTGTAATACTGAGTGGGACTTTGCCTTACTCTTCTGCTGGGACACTGTATGTATCAAAATGTGTTTATTAATGATCTCTTCCCACAGCTTTTCTTTGGCGAGATCAGAGAACTTACACATATAATGTAGGTAAAAAAAATAAAACTGCTAATCTTGGTTACCTTTTGCTCCAAAATATGATTTTTCCGGTTGATACTGTTATTTCCAAAGCCAAAGCAAACAAGATTATACAGCTCTGCTAAGGTGCAAGAGCAAACCAATGAGTTAGACTTGGAGGCATAATGCCTGCTACGTTTCCAGAACAAATCTATTTTCACATAGGTTTAAGAAAAAACAACAGGACATTTAAGTGGTAATTTTTCTCCCACTTCCAAATTCTTCCAATAATTCTTGCATGAATCACCACCTAATTTTTCCTCCTTTTGCAGTTTTATTATGTTTCACCTATATGGAAAAGGTATTTGAGTCAAGCATAAAGCAACCTTAATATTCCAAATGAAAAACGAATTACGGCAAACAAACCAAGAACACTTGATAGAACTCTTAAGTTACTACTCCAAAGTCAAAATTTCATTGCAAAGGGCAAATGAACCATCATATGATCCACAAAGAGTAGTATTAAACAGGGAAAAACAAACAACATATACCACCAATGATGAAATGATTAAAAGAGAACACAGTTAAGTTGAATAGAGGAAAACTATTCAGTTTCTAAAATGATGGAAATCCTGTTGCATGCTCCAAAACAGAAGAACTTTGAGGACATTATACTAAATGCAAGAAGCCAGTCACAAAAAGAGAATATATGATTCCACTGACACAAGGTTTCTGAAGTGGTCAAATTCACAGAAACAAAAAGGAAAGTGGTATTTACCAAGGGTTGGAAGGAGAAAGAGAGTTGCCTAATGTGTTTAGAGTTTTAAATCTGTAACATGGAAAATAAGACTGGTTGCACAATAAAATGAATATGCCTAAGATACAGAACCATAAAATCAAA
This sequence comes from Glaucomys volans, assembly GCA_020662805.1. Classification (NCBI taxonomy): domain Eukaryota; kingdom Metazoa; phylum Chordata; class Mammalia; order Rodentia; family Sciuridae; genus Glaucomys; species Glaucomys volans. The sequence continues at coordinate 562,875 of JAJEJO010000510.1, forward strand.
AGTGGTTAAGATGTCACTTATGTATGTGGTTTTTACAATTAGAAAAGTTAAAAATGTAATAAAAGATAATATTAAATAAAAGAATACTTAAAAGGCATTCTCATAAAAGACAGTATTTATTAGCACAGTATTGTGGATTTATTATTTAGAGATGCTTCAGTGCTAATTTTTGAATTAGTACTATTAAGACCCACTCAGGTAGCTAATTTAGCTTTCATGGAAGTAATAAAACTGGGGTAGTTTTATTATTCTTTAGTATACAGACTTCCAAGGGCTCAAAACAGACAGACGTTAACAAACCATGACTAAGAATCAATATTATTGCTTTGAAAATAAGAGGTAAAGTATATGGATAATATTTTTAACTTTAGTTCATAAGTATGATTATTAAAATTTGCAAAATGTAATCATTACAATTAATATTAAAACAAAATTTATGGTAAAAGTAGATTTGGATTTGGTTATATGGAGAATTAACTTTCTTAAATAGCTAAATGCTTAAAAATTTAACTAGATTTACTACAGCGTAAAAGTTGGAACAACTTATGAATTTCAAATCATACATAATATGATTTGGCAAATGAAGTTTTAATATAATCTTGATATAAACTTGTATATTACCTAATAAGTATTATAGTACATGTCCTCATAAACTGTCACTTCACTGAAAAAACTTTTACTTTAAAAACACATTTGAGACCTTTACTCCCTTATTAAATTGTGAACATTTTATTATATGTTGGAACCAGTTCTTTCTTTTTTTGGTTCACAGAAGTACATCTCCATTTTATCACAAGAACTAATACAAAAATGTTATCACTTACACAAATTCTCCTATAATTCAATTTTTTTATACACAAAATGAATTTCCTGTTGATTTCAAAGGCTTCAAAACTTTTGGACTAGCATTCTTTAACTTGAAGTTACAGAATTATTTCTGCAATTCACAACTAAAGTGAAGAACATGAGGCACAAAGCAAATCTGAATGTATTCTAATATTTAAACTATTCTAAGTATACTATTAATTTTTTTAAATCTCTCAAATTAACTATTAAATTGAATGTTTCCTCAGAATAAATGTTTCCAGAATCTCACATAATTTATGTATTAAATGTACCATGCATTTAACAAACATTTAGGCTGCCTCTGTATAAGCTATCCATCCTTTAGTACACAACTACGAAGGAACACCTATCACATAACATGCTGAGAAAAAAGAAATTAAAAAGATAATATTACTCAGCTTTAAAGAAGAATGAAATTATGGCATTTGCTGGTAAATGAATGGAACTGGAGAATATCATGCTAAGCAAAATAAACCAAATAAACCAAATATAAAAAACCAAAGGCTGAATGTTTTCTCTGATATGCAGATGGTAATTCATAGTAAAGTGGGGGTGGGTGCTAGGGAAGAATAGAGTTACTTTAGATTAAGTAAAGGGGAGTGAAGGGAGGGGAACGGGTAGAGGAGTAGGAAAAATAGTAGAGTGAAACAGACCTTATTACCTAATATACATATATGACTGCATGACTGATGTGACCCTACAATATGTACAATCAGAAAAATTAGAAATTTTACTTCATTTACATATGATTTATCAAAATACATAAATGCATTGTCCTATATAACTAATTAGAATAAATTTTTTTAAAAGATAAAAAGAATGTAAAATTAAAAAACCAACATGACAAATACAGCAAAAAGTTAATTTTATTTTTATCTTCATCATTATTAACAAATTAAACTGAGACTAGGTACCTATCATCTCTGTATCAGCCTACTTAGGCTAGGACATTTTGCTTTTTGCTTGGTAGCAAAGCCTATTTACTGAAAAATGTTTATACTACTCAATAGTCCTCCTGGACATTGTAAAGATGGGTGATTAAATTTTTAAGTCTAAAATCCCATCATTCTTATTCATTTTGACTAGATTCTTCAAATTATTTACTAGTTAGGGATCAAATCATATATTTATCTCAAAGGGTTAAAAAAGAATTTGCCACTCTGTCATCTCCCAAGAACTAATGTATTAAATATCTTAGAAACCTCTTGGTTCCCTATTAAGTGTCTAGAGATTATACATAAAATGCTCATGAACTCTTTCTTGAAAATCTGGCACTAAATATTAAAGTACCAATTATAGCTCAATTAATTATCTTACTTTCGAGATCATAGAGAATTTAGACAGATTATCATTGGAGTTGCTTTGAACATGGGTTAAACAATATGCCCAATACACAAAGCCAATTAGGAACAAAATCCTGGTCTTGGGATTCTGAGGGCCCAGTGCCCTGAGCATATCATCTGAAACCAGACTGTGCCACTTTAAAGTATGATATATGCTTTCCCAGCAAGTTACTTACTTCAGCACAATCCTGAATAGAAGAGCTGTTGTTATAATGCTAAAATTTGAGAAGATAACAGCCATGGCCTAGAAAGAAAGAGAGGATAGAATTACAATCCAAACAGAGTACTGACCTTAGAAATCTCCCAGTTTGGTAGTTAACCTGACAAGAAAAGCTTTTTTAGGAAAAAACTAGTGGGGTTATTAGGGCAGCTATTTCACTTGAGGATTAAATTCCATTTTATTGCTTGTTAAATTCATGAAGATATGATCAAGTTATTGTTCAGGTTTTTAAACTGTGTGTTTGAGTTCAGGCAATGCCTATGTAAATAGTCTTTACAGATCTGGAAATACTTATGACTTGTAAAGGTTTAGGTCTAGAAATTTACAGTTACCATGCCTATGAAATATACTTTCCATAGCTTTCAATGCTCTTTACACACTTTTAATAATACTTCTATAGGTAAGTAGGAAGTACCTTTAGGCCCATTTATATGGTAATAAAATTTAGACAGATCTTTTAAGTATCTTTACTGTTCTAGGAATTGAATTAATTTTCCAACTTGAAATGAAATGACTCAAAAATCAAACTCTTCCTTTTGGATGAATTCAAGTTATTCTAAACACTTAGAAATATGTAAGCCAGATTTTACAGCGGTCTGTTTTTATGAATTCAGTCATATTTCACATGAATGGTATTAATATGCATATGTTTATTAAACTGAATAGTTTTTCAGAAAGCATGAAATTCTATCAAATTCATGTAATTGGACCTGACAATATCAATAATTTTTAACAATCCTATGATTTGGTTCAACCTGCTTTCTTCCTTGTTGTCAATTTCAGTTGATTAAACTCCACAGAGAGCTAGGTATAGTGGCACGTATTTATAATCCAAGGGACTCTGAGGGTCAAGGCAGCAGATCTTAAGTTCAAGGCCAGCCTGGAAACTAAGCAAGGCTCTCTCTCAAAATAAAAATAAAAAGGGCTTGGGAAGTAGTTCAGTGGTAGAGCACCCCTGATTCCAATCATTAGTACCAAAAGTATAATATAAAAATAAACTCCAAAGATGATAAATAGTCTCATGTAACCACTAATGACAGCAAACAAGGCTAATAAGCAGCTACATTAAAATTAAAAAAGGGTAAGTCCATGAAAAACTAGGAATAATTCAAAATACATACCATTATTGTTTTTCTACTGAATTTTTAAAATTTTTCTTTGACATGTAGTAATTGTAAATATTTATGGGGTACATAAAGGTGAAAATTTGATACATGTATATAATGTAATATAATACATGTAACATAATGATCAAATCAAGGTAATTAGCATTTCTACTTTCTTAGCCACTTATCTTTCCTTTTGTTGGGAAACTTTAAATTGTTTTTATTCAGTGTATGTCAGACAAATTCTTCTGAACCTTCAGTTAAGAAAAGACTAAGAGAGATGAGGAAAATATTTGGTAAGAGTAAGGAAGTAGTGTTCCTGGATAAACAAACACATCAAGGACAGTGCAAACACACTTAACTAAGCAGCCTAGTTGGTTTGATGAATTCTAAATACTTTCCATGTAGTACTATACAATACATCAAACATAAGAGCTCTATGACCCCAAATTTCCATGTTCTTTAATTCCTTAAATAGACTCAAACAGAAATACAAGAGTATGCCATGTGATTTGTTTTGTAATATCTGTGTGTGTACATTATAGGGAAGGAAAAGCAAAACAATAAATATGGAGGAAAAAGAAGGAAGATGAAGCAGGCATGGTGGCACACCCTGTGATTCCAGTGTTGGGAGGCTGAGACAGGAGAATCCCAAGTTTAAAGTCAGCCTCAGAAACTTACTGAGGATCTAAACAATTTGGCAAGACCCTGCCTCAAAATAAAAAAGGCGAGGGATGTGACTCAGTGGTTAAGCATCCCTTGTATAAAAAAAAAAAAAAAAAAAAAGAAAGAAAGAAAGAAGGAAAGGGGTATAAAATCAGAGCTTCTCTGTTGGATACAAAAAATACAACAAATATTTGTTTACTGAATGTGAATAATTATGCTGTTGGGCAGAGGAATTCTTGGATCTAAGAAAACTAGTGGAAACAAGAATTTATGAGAAGACACAACGAGCACTTACTACCAACATGGGTCAAGGAGCTAAAAGTAACCTCAGGTGATCAACTGGTCCAGATCCCTGACATTGACCTAAGATTAGTTTACTTCTATTTAATAAATAGAGTAACTGAAACTTAGAGCAGTTGGGGCCTACTTTCTTACATAGCTTTTAAGTTGTGGAAAAAAATGTTAATCTCCTGTTTCTACTATAGTACTACTGAGCCTTTTCATCCTGTTATAAAATTTACCTGGTTATACGTACGTAAGAGGTTTCATGGAGATCAGTACCAATAAAAATCCTACTCACAAAAAAAAAAAAAAAAAATTCTACTCACAACCAAAATGCCTACTTCAACTTTTTAAAGACACTGAACACATTTTGGCAATAAAGGCAATAGAAATACTCATTTTATAAGATGTTAATGGGAATACACATTGACTCCAAAAGAGTAACAGGTAAAAGCAGAAGACCAAATTTCAATGCTGATTACTGATGGCTTTCCAAAGTGACACAAAGCGTTTTTCAGTTGGGAGGATACAATCCTTACTCTCAAACAATTTGCTGGTTAAATAAAATTAATAGAAAAAGAAAAACCACACAAATAGAAAACATTTAAACTACATTAGAACAATTGTAAGAGAGGTCTTTTCTGAGTTAGTTAGGGAAATTTGCTAGGATATTGAGAAAGAGATAAGAGGTTGATCACAGGATGGCTCAGAAAATGGACTGATTAAGGATACACAGAGAGGCATGGCTTCGGATCTCTTGGGCCAAGAAGCAACTCCACCATAGCATTCAGTATACTTTAATACACTAATCTCTAACAGTGACAGAATCTGGCAAGCAGATCCATAATTTCACATTCAAATGATCTGGGAAAATTTCAGCAAGGTCAGTCAGAGCAACAACGAACGAACACAGTCTAGGAAAATGACAGAAAGATTAGTTCTGGGACTCATATCTCTGTTATCTTTTCAATAGCATTCTCTCTGTTATATTTACTTACAGGCTGAAGATAGGATAGGACATAGAAGACAATCAAGTTGTCCAGGAAATAGAGAAAGGCAGGAATGGACCACTTCATGAAATTAGAAAATTCCTTCCAGGAAGCACATCTCAAATTTCTACTTCGATGAGGTTCTACAGAAAGAAACAGAGCAATAAATAAATAATCTTGATGAGAAAGCCTATATTTTTAGAGAGAGTACATTACATTTGATCACTGATAGAATTTGTCAAAAGGGGTTTTATAATCTTGCCTCCATAAGTGGCCATTAGCATAAAAAGAAAGATAATATAGAACTTTACTAGTCTTTCCCTAATCCACCTCTGTGTTCCATCACTAATAATCAGTAACATCCTTAAAAATACTGATTTTCCTAATTCCTGCTAACTTAAAGCAGAAGTTGCCTCAAGACACAAGAGGTTTCTCTTACTTCTCTGAGTGTGTAAGAGCAAGAGGGAGATCAGTAAGTTAAAATAAGTGTGTGGGGAAGAGCAAGTTTCATGTTGGGATTCCTCACTACAGAAGACCAGGAAAGGTAATTAATATGGAGAAATTTATAAATATGGAACTAGAGACAATTAAAATTAACTTTTACTAATTCTATTGTGAGTTGTTATCCAGTTCCAGAATGCCAAACACGTGGAAGGTATAATGTAAGAGAGAGAATGTAAAATGAAGAGAGAGGAAGCAAAGAGTATAAGCTCTGCAAGCAATCCTTTAGTTTCACTAAATTGGAAATGCATTCCACTAACAAGAAACTCTGCACAGATTGAAAGCATTGAATATGAAAATTCATCTTCCTAGGCAAGCACTTTAGTACTTTAAATTTTATGTTTACCTTATCTGAGAAGACAGATCAAAGAGATAAAGGGCTAAGGGTTCATAACTGGGGAACTGAAGTGAAGAATTAAGACAAAGTAAGAGCCTACACAGTCCCCATAAAAGAGTAATACTTTACATTTGAGGAAAGGATTAGTATCCCTATTTAACAGTTCTGTCTCAAAACACAATATCTCTTTGACTTCAGTGTACTATGATGACTTCCCTGTAGGAAATGGGAACTGTTTTACAATACGATGCATAGCATCGGCAGTGATTTAGAAAATCCTGAATTTAGATAAAAACTAATTTACTGCAAAGCCAGCCTCAGCAAAAGTGAGGTGTTAAGCAACTCAGTGAGATCCTGTCTCTAAATAAAATACAAAAATAAAACAGGGCTGGGGATGTGGCTCAGTAGTCAAGTGCCCCTAAGTTCAATCCCCAAAACAAAACAAAAAACAAACAAAAAACTAATTTGCTGAGTCAAACCATCACAAGAACAAATATGAGGTAAAGTATTGGACAGGACACTGGGAAGGATGAGTTGGCGTACTAGCTTTGTCCTTTCTAGCACAGCTCGACAAAACACTTTCTTTGAGCATACCTCTCTACATATAAAAAACAAGTATGTTTGTATCTCAGCTTCCTCAGATATAAAATAACAGACCTATGAATAAATGATGTAAACTGTCATTTCCAGTTCTAATGTTTTTTGATTCTGTGATTTTTTTACATAATACCATTTCAACACTTACCTTTCTTTATAACACAGAATGACACAAGCACACAGAAAACTAGCTTCACCAGTTCTGAGCACACATTCACAGTAGTTGGTAGATAATCATACTTGTTTTCTGAAACATAACAGAAATGTTTTCTTAACTATATATTTTATTCTATATGTTTATATACAGTTAATAATTGTTTTTAAACTTAAAGGCTGACTTTACACTATAATAAATTTCTTACAGTTGGCTTTGCTTTTTGGAATTTTTCAAACAGTTCATCCAGTGTATTAGTTATCTCTCTTCTATTTAGCTTTATATTACCTTTGAGTATGAAAAACATGTCTCATGCTTTCATCCACATTATTAATAACTATGTTGAAGAGATTAGGGCGAATGTCAAAGAAAGCTCTGTAGCAAGGCATTGCAGACTGCCTTCTAAATTGACCATTAATCAACACTTGGGGTCTGACTAATCAAGCTGTTATGATTTTACTTGCTGCATTATTACTCAGTTTATGGTTCATCTCATGTGACTTGTCTAGCTTGTTAAAATCAAGATACACATTATCTATAATATTTTCTTAACTCAGAATTATCCAATGTGTTTCATTTCATAGTACACACAAAATATTTTTTTCCTTTTCCCCCAGACTGTCTCTGCATCTTTGCCATGTTTCTATTCCTGTACTTATTATTTTCACAATGTGTTTATATGTATGTCTCCCCAAATGAACTATGAGTTCTTAAGGATAGTCTATGGTTTTTGGACTTTGAACTCATATCGCTAAGACTTTGTCTAGGACCCGACAGAAATTAACTGAAGTTGAGACACACACAACTCCCCAAGCAGACCATTTAGGGTGATGATATCTTGGTTTTGTGTGTTGTCAGTAACTAGTGACAGGTTTTATGGAATTGATGTATTTGCTTAAATTCTTACATTTAAAAAGACTAATAAAATTCTTGAGTACATACTTACCAAATCTTATAATCTGTATAGACCCATTGAAATAATTATAACTCAAAACCAGCAAGGGATTAAATAAATCCTCCCATCTACTTAAAAATAGGCTGTAATTATATATTTTGCTATATGCCCAGAAACACCTGTGAACTGAAACAATAATCAGATGTTGTGAGATGTTCCGTGCAAAGGGTTTGATTCTGTGTTTGTCTGACCCAAACTGCACCTACTATCAAAATTTTTTCTTGCTGAGGAATGAAAGAGTAATATTTAAACAGGCTTTATCATTCATATGAAGCAAAGTACTTCATAAGGTTTTATTATCTCCATTTTATACACAAAGAAACCACAGACAGGAGAGATCATGTGTGATTAAGTATTCTTTATAGGTCTCCTCTTGCGCCTGTGAGAGTTTTTTCTATTCTTCACACTTGAAAAAATTCTACTCTTTAACACACACACACACACACACACACATACACAAACACACACAAAAGGATTCTATACATACTGCAAGTGTTAACTTACCTTCATTGGCAGAATATTTTACCAGTAAGATGCGACTAGAGCTTAAAGCAATGAATAAGGCACCTAGTAGGAACGTATACATTGTTGAGAAGGGCCATGACCCAGGCCGCCTACAGCACTTTCTTTCCATTCCACAGTTTTTAAATTGCCTTAAAGGGAAAAACACTTTCATGAGTAAACCTGTTGTCAGACCTAAAGATTAAACATAATGCAAATACCAATGTCTGTGCAAAGCAATAGGAAAATTTCAGTGTTCTGGCTAGTTGTGGTTATATCAGAACCAAAAAAGTTGAGGAATACAGAAGAAACATGGGGAAAAGAAATGAAAAAATCTAAATCTGATAAGAGGGGGTACTCCAGAGATAGAAAAGGCAGGGCCAGATTAGAAATGATGACCAATGGTAGAAAGTGAAGAACTGACGTTTTGGTACTGCTGAAAAGCAGTCTGACTCATCAGCAATTTTTTCCCTAGAAGAAAAGGATTTTGGAATTATATTTTTTTCTCCTTAGTAGCAGCTCTTCCCTCAGATGAAGAAAAGGGGCTTGTTGGGCAAGATTTTATTGTCATAATGACCGAAATGAATAGGTCTGAAACACAGCTGTTAATCTTTACTCGACCAGTGTAGGTAACAGAAGCGACAATTTTTGAATTCAATGAGTCTCAGGCCCTCTTTTGACAGCTTGAGGACCAGAAATCCCAGTCTGAGCGAGTACCTGCCCAAAACGTCCCAGCGTACCAGTAAGCACCGCACATGGAGCCTGCCCGGATTGGAAAGAAAATGCCAATTCTACCCAGCTGGGCGCAAGCATGAGCGAACCAATGAGACAGCTCCGGTTCAAAAGGAGGCCAAGTTTCCCTCCACAGCGAGGGAAACCCTCTCATCACACCTGCGCAGTAAGGATCTCGACTGGCGCGCCCCCCTCTCATGCGCACGCGCAATATTTTGCCCGCGGGGCGCGGTTACCTCAGTCCGTCAGAAAGCTTCTAGTGGAAGAACGCACATCATAGAGCTAAGATGGTGACTGTTTAGCTCCGTAGTAGCAGCGGTAGCTTTTTAGGGTCCATAGGAAGGAAATCTGTGAGAGGGAAACAGAGGCGAAAAAGCCTTTCCACTCGGCTCTCTATTCCGGAACAAAAAGCAAGATAACGTCCCGACCGGGAAAGAGCGGACTTCGCACCCATTGCGCAGGCGCGCCCAGCGTTAGGTTTCCGGCAGGAGGCGAGAAGCAGCGTGATCCCGCCCCGCGCGGCCTTTCTCGCGTCACGTGTAGGGGGAGTCTAGTGTCACGTGAGACCCAGGTGGCGGCGAAGCTACGGCGAGTGAGAGGAAGGGGAAGTCGAAAGGGGTGCGAGTGAGGCAAGGGGGGACAGACAGCACCCGGGAGGGCCAGGGGTGCGTGTGCACTTGCCTCTCCCCGCCCCTCTCCGATCGGCCCTGCCTCGGTCGCTCGGGGCCAGGTGACAGCTAGGCCCGGCCCGCCGCGCTCTGCCTGGGGCGTGAGGAGCGCGCGCCCTGCCCTCTCGCGCAGCGCCCGCCGCCCCTCCCCCTCGTCCCGTCCGTCCCGTCGCTTCGCGTCCCATCCCGTCCGGTCCCTTTGGGTGCCGCCGTCTGGGTGCCGATGCGAGTCGGCGGCATTGGGGACATTTTTTGACTTCCCGACCCCTGTCCCGGCTGCCCTCCCCACCCCATCGCGGGGCCGGCCGCCGTTCCGGCCCCAGGATGCAGAATGTGATTAACACGGTGAAGGGAAAGGCACTGGAAGTGGCTGAGTACCTGACCCCAGTCCTCAAGGTAAGCCGGGCCGGGCTTGCCGGGGGCGCTCAGGCTCACGCTCAGCTCTGTAAGGACCGGGCGCCAGAGGAGACCCCGGTTCTCTGGTGGGGAACAGTGCAGGAAGGTGTATGGGTGGGACGCCGTGAAGCGGGCAGCCCCCATCCCTGTCTTCCCTGGCTGTTCGGTAGGGCTTTCAGGCTCCTTTCTGATAAACTTGGAGCCGACGCTCAGTGTGTGCCCGGGTCTCCATCCTTCACAACTCTGCGTCTGGGTTTGTAGGTTTGGAAGGTGGTCGGCAGCTACGAAGATTTAACAGTGTTAAATCCTAACATAAAAGTTTTTTAAAACTTCAAGGATTTTGTTTATCTTTTGGAAGGTTGAAATAAGTGTTGGTAGCAAAATGACATATGCTACTCCCCCCCCCAAGTTTCATAGAAAGACTTTTATAAGTATGAAATAGGTAGTGACTGCGGTTCCTATTCCTTTAGAGTTAGAGGAACGAAGTGAAATTGGAATAATCTCAGTAACACTGAGCTAAAGAGCTTTCCCACGTTTTTAAAATATCAGCAACTGGTTTTTAATCTTGGACTTGCAGTGATAATAAAGGGCAGCTTGACCCGCCTGAATATATAATTTCTAGTATAATGGTAAAATACAGCACTTACAAAGTAAAAATGGTGACACATTAGCTGTTACAGGGGTTACTGAATTGTTTCTAGTTTTCAGAGATAAATTTCTAGAACTGCATTCAAGTTTCTCTTACTGTAGGGTACTTTTGTTGTAACTTTATTTTTGCTTTCTGAAAAGTGCATGGTGATACTAATTGAGTGGCAAGTGCTTGCTTAATTTTCATTTTATACTTCAATTAGAATTTTACTCATCTTAGAGTGGGGATGAAATATGCTGATATACTAGGAGAAATGGTAGTCAGTTTTACTTTACTCCTGTCCCTTGGCATAGAGGAATGTTGGATCTATGTTTTTTTTTTTACATACTTCCAAGACCCGTTTTGAAATGAGACCTTGTTGGGTCAAGTAAGAAAAAAGTCAGATACCTTTAAATGAGAATCCTAACTCTTGCTTTCCTTATGTTTGTTTACTGTGAAAGTCATTTTAGTTTATCTTAAGTTTACTTTTATACCTTTAGTTTACCTCAACTAGTTAAAATTAAAAAAATAATTTTGACATTGAATCAAATGTTTCTTGTTATGTTACCTTTTCAAAATAGCATGTCTGCCTAGGTATACAGCATTTTAACAACACTTTTTAGTTTCAAGGAAGGATGAGCAAAAGACCTCCCAAATTAAATATAAAAGTTATTTGATAGTCCAGTTGTATTTTATTGAACTTATGACATAGATTGTTTTGAAGAATCATTTTATTTGTTTCCCAACTGGAAATAAGTGTTAGCATGTCAGTATGTAAGATATATATTCTTACTATAAAGGAGAGCAGAATTGTGACCCTCTCCTTCTCACTTCTTTGCTCTTGATTTATAGAGAGAATCCTTAAAGTTTCCTGCTAAATGAGGGAAGGCAAGGAGAGAAAGGGAAAATTCCTAAGAAAGAAATAGGAATAATGGCATTCTCGTAAACTTAAGAAAAAAATTCATGTTTTGTTTAGGGAACACACTTAAAGTAAAAGCTTAAATCCTGATAATGATTTTCAAGGCTCTACTTAATCAGTAGAGATTGCAGTCTCAAGTACTACTCTGTCCCATGATCAATTTTGCTTAAGCCAACTTGACCTCTTTAGTACTCCATCAAGCACACTCCTGCTTCTGAGATTTTTCATTTGCCCTTCTCTCAGCTTGAAATGCTCTCCCGGCAGATGGCCTTATTGTTCGTTCATTGACATAGGTGTTGAAGTCACCTATCAGTGGTTTTTATTCTCTTATTTCAATTTTTCATGGCCCTCTTTCCCTATCACCTGGCAGATTCCTCTCTGCTTCTTTTTTTTTTTTTTTTTTCATAGTATGGTATTCATTATCATTGGACTTTTTTTTCTAGTTGAAGAATTAAAATAGTTTTTGAGGGCAAAGATGAGTTTGGTCTGTTTTATTCATACATACATACCATTGCCTCAGACAGTGCCTGGCACACAGTAGTTAGTAAATATTTGTTGAATGAGTAATGTTTATAAATGAATCTTTTCATTTTTTGTAGACTACCACAAAATTTTATTTATAACTTAAAATTTAGAAAAAATTAGTAAATAGCATACTTTGAGGAGAGAATATTATTTTAATATCTTGGTGGAGATGAGAATAATGGGAAATATTAAGTGATTCCTACATTTAATTTCTAATATTACGCAGTTTAAGTAAGACATTGGCTAAATTGTTAAGATTCTTAAACATCTTTAAGACATTTTTATGGTGCTGTTAAATAAAGATATTTGTTCATTGCATAGAATCATTGTAAAACTTCATGCTGATTTAAACCTTTGCCTGTTTTTTTCTTAGAGCTGTGTTTTATTTTAGCACTGATTAAGTTATTTTCATGTAAGTTTTCTACATTAGACTTGTGTATATCTTTGTAGTCAAGTACCAGTGATATATACAGAATGCAGTGTATAATTTCTTGAATGTACTCCATTGCCTAGAAGAATAGTTGCCCCCACAACATTTTGTATTGGAATTGAAAGATGTTATAGTATTGTTAATGTTTTTGCTTCCTGTAGGAATCAAAATTTAAGGAAACAGGTGTAATCACCCCAGAAGAGGTAAGTGTTTGAGATATTTTGAAATCTTTATATTTTAAAATTATATTAAACTGACTTGCTTTGTAAGAGAACATCTTGAACTTTTTGATTTTATTACAGTTAGATTTTGGTGATTTATGGGAATTTCTGCTGCTTATAGAAGAGAAAATGTAACTTCCTTCTCCGTTTGCAACTTCTCCTATTTCTCCAGAGTTCCTCTTTATATAGAAATTAAGGTGGGAGAAGGAATGGGAAAGATTCTTATGGTCACATACCCTTTATGCATATTTGTATTATGTTGAGCTATGCAGTGGGGTCTGAAGGTGCTCTATCATGTGAATTTTTATGACTTTCTGTTTGGAAACTTTGTTCATTGCTAAAGTTTTCTCTTAATATTCAGCTTGAATATATTGTTACATACTGGATGGTCATTTAATTCACCTTTTCTACAACATAAGTAATGTTAAAGCTTCATGATACTGGAACTAGCAGTTATTTCAAAGGCCAGTTGTATTTTATTGAACTTTAAACATAGAATTGTGTTTTGAGGAGTCATTTCACTTGTTGACCAAATCTGTATGATAAGAGGTCTCTTTCATTTATGTACTCTATCCCTAGAGAAGTAAATACTGAGCTAGAAACTCTTCTTGGCTCCAATTTTCTATCAGATTTATTTTGTTCTTTAAATAAAAAGCAGGGGATTTATTTAAGTTTGATCTTTAACTCACTGAAAACACAATTCATGGGCAATCTGTACTTATTATTTTAAAAGAAATGTTTTAAAATAAGCTGTGTGGTATCATGGGATCACTGTTGGAGCTATAAATTCTAGGACCTCAGACCAGACAATTAACTGATCTTTCAATTTTCATTATAATGGAATCTTACCAGTCCCAATCCTTCCGAGTTTTAAGAATGAACTGATCTTTTATCTAAAACTGTGTTTATTTTTTAATGAAGACACATGGTGGAATGGAAAAAAACCTAGAAGACCTACTTTCTAAACCCATTTCTCTTATTTCTACGTATTTTGGCAAATCAGTTAAGCTATCTAGATTCAGGCCTCATGTTTCCTCATCTATAAAATAAAGGACTTGGACTAGACATTCTCTGAAGAACCTACTCTACCTTAGGCTTCATGAGTTTAATACCTCAAATACCGATAAATAAATAAAATAAATAAGTTAGTTTTGATCAAAAGGCTATTATATTCTTGTCAACCAGAACTATAATGTAGACATGACTCTTTTAAGTATCTGAAATCAAGAGCAAAGATGAAAGTTTGTTGTTCTCTCTTAGACTTTATCTTCACTGTATGGAGATGACTAATTGTTAGATAGTGGAAGTTAGAGATGCAGTCTATGGTGGTCGAATAGAATTCAGCTGTTGTAAAATAGGAATTCATTCAAAAGTAACTGTTATACTTAACAGCATGAAAAGAGTAATTTTTCTCTTTTACAAAAAAATCCAAGGCAAAACTACACAAGTTGGGTACTATCCACATAATGTTGGGTTGGGATATAGCACATTTATAGAATTGAGTTAGATTAGAATGAGCATGGCGGAGGAAAATGGGAAGACATCATTTGCTTTGGTTAAATACGGTATACAGAATTCATTTGTTTGTTTTTCCTTACTGTTTATGGGCTTCTGACTGTCAGTCTCCAGCTATCTTTTTGTTTTCATTGAGAGGTGTAGAAGCAATTGTTTTTAAAAAGAGGGACAGCCAGTATCTAATGTATTATCTGGGGGAAAAATATCTGTTGGATATGTGTATGACTTGATTATTTAGAATTTTATTAATAAAGGATAGGTTAAAGAATAAAGTTGCTCACCAAAATGTAAATATTGATTCTGTCTTATTGAAGTTATTCTTTATTATCTGTTGACAAATAGAGAATATTTAATCAAAAAGAGAAAGGTACAGGAAATAATTTTGATGATTTGAAATTTTACTATATTTTACATGTTATTTCATTTGAACATGTGAAGCAAGATGGTCATTGCTAATGAGAGTAAATGTACATATGTGGCAATTATTAGTATAATTCTGCATTCTTAAAAATAGTTTTCCTTACTCTCTAGTGTTCTGAGTTTTTTTTTTTATTTAATTAATGGATGCCACCAGAGTGACCCAGGAATAAGATTAGTCTTATGACTACTTCAAGGCAATATAAAGAATTTTTATTTTAAATTACTTGTATAACTTCCATTTTGCTAAATTATTACTTTTGCTGCTGATAAATGAGTTTGTGATAACCACAGAACTAAAGTAGTATTTGGTTGCAGTGACCACAAAATGCCTAATTGAGAGCAAAACTATTGTTTTTATTTTGTGTTTTTTTCACTAAATTAGTTTAAATAATAAAAAGATTATTTGAAATGCAGGAAAAGAAATGTTTAGAAGTTTCCTATGGGAATATAGTTGATACATCTTACCCTGATGATATGTCATCTTAAAATAGATTATTCTGAAAATTTTTATTTGATAAGAGTTTTACTCTTTCAAATTAAAAGAGTAGTTTATGTAGATATTCTTTCTCAGGAAGGCTTTAGAAGACTAAATATATTGTTTTTTTTTTGCTGTGCAGTAAACTCATAAACAATGCAATATTTTAAGTTAGAGCTGTTGTGAAATAGAAGGAATTGGGAAAGTGTGTGCACCTATTGCTTGAGTTGGGACACTGTAGTTATGGTTCTTCCGCTTTCTGCTCAAAAATAGGCTGATTGCTGTCCTTTGGTAAGATCATCTTATGTTCATGTGAACTGGAAATTCTCAGAAGTTTCAGCTGTTTCTGAGTCTCTCTTTTTTTTTTTAATATTTCTGAAAGGGAAAAAAATTGTGAATATTGTTTAGCCTGCCCATAAAGCCTAAGGATTAGTAGAGGATGCATTTCTTAGTTTTGTGTGTGTTTTCAGCATCAGTCCAATAACTTCTGATTTTTCCCCCACTGTTTGGCACTGCATTTTTGTTATTAATGTTTTCTTAAAGAGTATTTTGAAGTTTTGAAAATTGGCCATTAAATTTAAAAAAAATTATAAAAAAGTGTTAGGGATGTAGTTGCATGATAAGAGTGTTTATCTTGCACACATACAAAGCCCTTGGTTCAGGTCCTAGCACTGAAAAAGAAAAATAAAGAAAAGGAAAGGAACAGTAAAGAACAAAAAAAGGTTAAAAGAAAAAAAACAGAGCCATGCATAATGATAGATACCTGTAATCCCAGCTACTGGGGAGACTGAGGCAGGAGGATCACAAGTTTGTGGTCAGCCTGGGCAATTTAGTAAGACCCTGTCTCAAAATAAAAAGGGCTGGGGGGTCCTGGGGTTGTGGCTCAGTGGTAGAGCACTTGCCTAGCTTGTGTGAAGCAGTGGGTTCTATCCTCAGCACCACATATAAATAAATGAATAAAATAAAGGTCCATCAACAACCAAAAAAAAGAGATCTGGGGGACTGGCAATATAGCTCAGTGGTAGAGCACCACTGGTTAAATCCTTAGTATTGCAATAAATAAATAAATAAATACACACACACATAAATTTATATATACACAAATATTAAGTATATAAGTAAAAGTAAGAAGCAGCATATACTGATATAATAGACTTGCGTCCTATATCAGTACCTTTTTAGTAATCTTTCAAAGGTTTGTATTGAGTTTTTCAGTCATTAGCAAGAATCTCTATATTTTATTAAAATAATAATAATAATAGTAAAAAATAAGTCTTGCTACTGGTAGAGCAGGTTTGGTCCTTTTTGCCCCTTAATTGATTGTTAGGTATCTAGGTTACCCAGAGTGACTAGTTTGGTGTTTTGCAACCCCACATTCAGTGATGTTCCATTTTTCTTTTCCCCTCTTTCATATTCCTCTCAATCTGGAATAGTTTGTGGCAGCTGGAGATCACTTAGTCCACCACTGTCCAACATGGCAATGGTAAGTAATCTTAAGTGAAAAACAGAAAACTAGAAAAAGAGTGACTTCAAAATTATGGCAGTTTACAAAATAGGTTAGTGCATAGAAATTAAAATGACAAGCTTAACCTTCTTCCTGTAGAGTTTTTTCAAACCTCAGTGATAGAGTAAAATAAAGGGGAAAAAAATGGTGTGAACCTATTTTATTTTGCTGTATTAGGACAAAAGATGGATATAATTGAGATAAATTTGTTTGCCTTCTTTAGTATTCCCTTTGTAGTGTCTGTGTCTAATTTTGTGGTTCTTTAAAAAATAATGTTCAGGTGTTTAATAAATTTGATTAGTTTCTTTTTTCAATTTAACAAATGTTTATTGAACATTTTTATGACAACAAATACAAAGATTTGATGCCTATTATATTCTTTAAAATATAAGGCATGAACATTTTTTATAAAGTTGAAAAGTATGTACCCTCTTTACAAATTGCCAAAGTTAAAAAAGGTTCACAATACTGATTAAGGTCTTGACTATAAATCTATTTATGTTAGACTTAAAGCTTTTGTTTTTTATTAACTCATAATAAAGTAATTAAATGTATATTTTGAAATATTATGAAAAATAACCAAATGTTTTAAAGCAAATGTAGTTTTCAAGTACTAATGGTTAAAATTTATAGAAAAAGAGATCCCAATACTGGCAGAAGTATCACCTTGAGTGTAGCTGCTTCAACTTGTAATTTTTTGGGGGGAGGGGTGGTCTTAATGAATGTTTTTTCAATTGTAGTTGAAAGGTACAGATTTGGTTGGGGGCAGTGCCAGAATTAATAAAGTTTTAATTGATAATGTTTTTCTTAATATCTAAAGAACTTACATAGTTTAAGTACTTTAAACCAGTTGAAACACATCTGTGGCCAGTTTTATTCTCCTTTATTATATTTACAACGTGCCTGAAACATTTTTTAACCAATTTTTTTCTTTTAGGGCATTATTTTTTATGTACCAAGAAAAGCCAAAATATCATCAGCTGTATCTATTTTTATATCTTTTTCTTTTGTACTTGTATCTCTGTTCCACATGTAAGAAAATTAAATTCATATTGTAGAAGTTCTCTTAAGAGTTTTTTTTTTCCCATTATATTCTAAGTTTTTTGGTAAAATTAGGTTCTGGTCTGTAATTTAACACATTTCACTACAAACAGGCATAAAATATTAATGTTTGTTTTGTGATATGATAAACATGCATTTTCTATACTGAGATTTCTTTATTGTAGACGTTAATCGTCTAAGTAGTTTAGCTAACTGATTTGCAGCATTGTGATAGGGTTTTGTATATATGGACAAGATCTTCTACTAGATCTATTTTATGAACAGGCATTAGTAGAGTTCTATTTTATGAATTATGATTGTTGAAATAATTCTTTTGTAACTTAGAACACAATTATGTCCCACTTCAGTGTCCACACTTCTGACTGACTTGCTGGGGTCAAAAAAATAATCTTAAATCATTGGTAGAAACAGATTATTCCTGTGCCAATACTTTCATGTGCTCAAGTGCTGTCATGAACTTATTTTTAACTTCTTTCTTCAGAACCTTAGACATTGTCATCATATTGTTGAATTTGACAACTGAGGTTAGTTGAAAGAAGAGGTTGTTAAATATATTAGGCATTTCCTGGCTTTATCTTGAGCTTCAGACTATGACTTAAAATTTCTGCTAAAGCTTGAAAAGGCAGTAGAACTCCAAGTTTATGTTCTTATGTTTGTGAAGATACCATGTGCCACCTCAGTTCTAGCTAAGCTTAATAGGTAGCCCACAAAAATTCTTGATGAGAAATGTCAGAATAGCTCAAAAATGTTACAATTGTTTCTGACCCACAGAGAAAGTAGTTTAAGAGTAGAAATCCTAGAGTCACTTAGCTCGATCCTCTTTCTTTACACCTTCTGGTTTTGTGGGCAACCTGACCCCTTTAAGCTTTAGTTTACTTGCTTGGAAAATGGGAATATTAATATTAGCTACCTCTTAGACTTATGAGAATAAATTAATAATAGTTTATGTTTGAGTTTTAACATCCAATAAGAGACTTTTTAAAGCATTACTGTTCTCAATATTATCATCTTGTGATTCAAAGCCATCTTTTCTTAGTTCCAATTTTAATACAGTGGTAGGAACAGGGATCTTGCCAACCACCTACTTTGTTATATAATGACATGCAGCTTTTTTCTTTTTTCTTTTTTGCCTCTTGATTCTCAAGATGAACTATAATTTGGATTGGTAATGTGAAAGATTATTCAATGGAATACAGCTCCCTTAGAGCAGCATTTTCTTTTTGTTTAGAGGAGACATATGGTTGCTTGATAGTTCTATTATCTTGCTGTTTTTGTCTAATATTTAATCCAAATTCTCTTAAGTCTGTCTGCATCTCTTAGTATATTTCACTTATTTTATTGTTATGCTTTTCTGTGTCCTG
Source organism: Glaucomys volans (assembly GCA_020662805.1). Lineage (NCBI taxonomy): Eukaryota > Metazoa > Chordata > Mammalia > Rodentia > Sciuridae > Glaucomys > Glaucomys volans. Next base: position 582,228 of record JAJEJO010000510.1, read on the forward strand.
GCATATATCACTTAAGGACATCCTTCCCCAACCAATTCTAAACCAATTCCTTAGTAGAATGGATTCTATAGTTTTGAGATTTACTTTTATATCTTCTGTTTCATATTTGATCAAATATATTTTGTATTTTGGTGCTTTTCATGTTTTTAAAGGGCTACAGGGGAAGAGTTGAAAGTGAAGGCATACCTACCAACAGGCAAACAATTTTTGGTAACCAAAAATGGTAAGAATTATGTTGTATACATTGGTAAACTTTGCACAGTTATATTAAAAACAATTTACACTTACCAGATTCTAATTTATTCCTAAAACAGATCTAAAAGCTTTTCAGACAGAAATGAGGAATTTTCATGAAGCTCTCCATTTTCTATTCTTATAGTATATTTTCTTAGTTGTTTTTTATCTCCTCTTCCTTTTTGTTATTTATTTTTGCCAAAAAAATTTATTGTCAAAATACAGAGGAAAAGTTGGATCTCCTAAATGGATATTTAATTGATACTACCTTTGACATCTAAAAGTTCAAAGCTGAAGATTTTATTATCCATTATGCCTTCGAAGGATTGCCTATAGGCACAAAAAATGTTTTCAACAGATATCTTATTTATGAAGTTAAAAAGAGTACTAAAAGGTTATGATAGTCCTTAAATAATCACATAACAATGTATTGATTTCCATTCTAACTTATCCCCATATGGTAAAGAAAAAATAATATGTAAAAAAAAAACAGTATTTTTTTTCCCTACAGTATATTTACTTTTAGGATTGATTATTTTCTGATTATCTAAGTAAGTCAGGAGATTTTTTAGCAATTTGTTGACCCTACCTCATGTTCTTACCTTACAATTGTTCAATTTTAGGCTTATGAATCAAAATACTTATTAATTGACACACTTGCTTTGTGAAAAACTGAGCCCCAATATTGTATAAAGAGGTAAATTTTGTAGTTTGGTTAATTTTAAACTTTTATCCATTGGAATACCTGGAACTTAAATTTAAATTCTGACAGGTGGTACTTCAATGTTTTAGTACAAGGTTATTGTTGGATTAGCCTGAAATTGAACAGTGTCATGTAACTTTAACCTATAGTTGATTACAGACCATTATGGTAAAGGAATATGTAGAACATTCTCACCAGAGCCTTTCTATTTGTGTTCTGACAAAGCATTTCAGGGAAAGATTGCAGTAGTCAAATAATCAGTTATGTGTTTATTGGCTGAATATAATTCTTAATCATTTCATTAGAAGTGAAATATATTCACAATATTTTGTATCATAAACATATAAAATGGAATAAACTTTCTCTTCTTTCTAATGGATTTGTGGTTAGCAGATTGTGTACCAGCAACTGTGTTTGCCATTCTTTTATAGTGCCATGCTACAAGCGATGCAAACAGATGGAATATTCAGATGAATTGGAAGCTATCATTGAAGAAGATGATGGCGATGGGGGATGGGTAGATACATATCACAACACAGGTAAAAGGACAATAGAATGACATATATTTAAATTGTATTTTCAAAATCTTTTATTGTAACAGTTTTGATAAGAAAAAGAGGAACATAAGTTATAGTTTTGTCCTAGTGGATGTTTACCTGAAAGTAGTAGGAGGACATATTGGGGGGAAAAAAGAGTTAAAAAAAAAAAAAAAAAAACAAAACCTTCAGAGTATACCAGATTTCCTTAGTACCTGCTGTTTCAGTTGCAATTTGAAAATATCCATGTTATTTTTCATTATTTCTAAATAGAGGCAAAAATAAAACCAATCAGAAACATTAATACTTTGCTATAGAATCTCTTATTTATATGTTGTTGCATTACTGGATTATGAGCTCCTTCAGGACAGGAATTCTTCTGTACTCATGCTTATTTTACCCAGAGAACTAGAATCTAGAAAAGTTTTAAGTATTGTGAGCTTCATGAAGTTAGGGATTCATTGTTGAATCATTAACATCTATGTTAGTGTCTAACACAGAAGTTGTTCAATAAGTATTTGTTAATTGAATATAGGGATTTTTTAAGTGTATGTTTGTATGTTATTTGAAACACTGAATAAACTTTATTATTACAAGTTATAAAATTCTATTTTGCCACTGTGTTTGTGTCTGTATAAATGCATATTATGTGCTGTCATAGCTACCACTTATTTCTTAGTTTTAATAATGTTTTCTAAGTTTAAGTGCACCATCTAAAAACAAGTTTTCTCCCCCTGAATCCTAGAGACTAATAGGTTTATCCCCAGCAATAGAATACGGCTGTGTTTCTTAACCTCAACACTATTGACACAATTGACATTTGGGGCTGGATAATTCTTTGTTGTAGCCTTTCTCATTCTTTGTAGAATGTTTAGTAGTATCTCTGTCCTCTACCTATCAGAGGCCAGTAGCATCCCCCAGTTACAACCAAAAATGCCTCTAGACATTACTATATCTTTCATGATAGGCAGCTTGTTGCTCCTAATTGTGATTCTTTGCAATAGACAATGGACTAAGTCCTCTGCACAGGTAAAAATACCTCCTTAGAGGTCAGTTTCTCCTCTACTTCATAAATGAAGAACACTGCCATCTGTTTCCTTATGGAGATATAGGCACAAATCCAGGCTTGAGCTTCTCAGTCTGAAACTTGTGCTGGTTAATGAGTTGAGTGATGTTATGTCAAAGCTTAGAGGAAATAAGAGATTCAGCAGCTTTCTAAAATAATTTTTAAAATTGTGCTCTTTTTCTCCACCAATTAATGCTACTACTTTTTCCCCTGGTATTCACAACATCTTTCAACTGCTCTCCTTTAATTTTCCCATGACTGAAAGATGTAGTCAGCACATTAGTATTAAATTGCCTATTGACTGACTAGAACAATTGGATATAGCACTATTTCTGATGTTAACTTAATGAGTTACTCTATTGTTTAATTGTATTCTGTTTCACATTCATTATTGCAAACTCCAGCAGTGTATTTACAACAGTATCTTTTATCTCAGAGATAAGCACATGTCAGTATGACTGGAGTGACAAAAACCTTTAGAAATTTGAAAACTAAAAAAATTGTTTGGGACTGGGGATATAGCTCAGTTGCCTGGAAAGCACAAGGCCCTGGGTTCAATCCCCAGCACCACCAAAAAAAAAAAAAAACAAAAAAACGGTTTGTCCTAGGATAGAGAACAGGCAATGTCATTTTCACACATGACAAATAGCACAATATTTTGCTTCAGTTAATGCACATTCTAATTATTCTTTATGAGATATAAAATTTTAGCACATTTAATGGGTCATTTTATAATGTCAATTTGATATATTAAGATTTGGGTTTCACATATCATTTAAGATATAGAGTAAAAGATGGATTCTATATAATAATACTATGAATATTCAAGGTAAATCCCACTTATGGAACTCTAGCTGGTGCCCATCCAATAACTACTATGATGAAAGCTGTTGTTTTACCTTGCAAACTTCAATTATTCCACTGATTCTTAGTAACCATGAAAATAAATAATGCTAAAATAAAAATCAAAATATATACTGTAGTCAAGTTCCTATTTGCATTCACCTGTCATAATAAAGACCGTTGCTTTATGCATAGCACTCTTCAGACTAAGGAAGAAGAAAAAAGGTGGTTGTGAGATAATCATACCTATTATAGTAGTTTTAGAAAAACTAAAAGCTTTATTCTGCTTGTGTATTTTGACATCTTCTGTTTGTGAAAGTGAGTATATTAAACAGATACATTAAAGTTTTAGAGGATGAACATGCTTGACTTATTGGGAGCTAAGAATATATCGTATTTAGGGCTTTTTTTTTTTTTCCTGTAGGATCTTTAGCTACTGTTGTATTACTGAATTGCCTGTTGTTAAACAGTCTGATTGTGAATATTGACAGATATTTTGAACTAGAAATATTATCTAGCTGACTGGGGGTTTTTCCGCCTGCATAATACTTTCATTGAGACAAAGGAGATTCTGAGGGATTTGCTCTATGAGGTACAGTGGAGAATCATTGAACCAAAAGTCAACTCCTAAGTATTTTAAGCCCAGCTGCTTCATAACTTTGTGTGAGACTCAAGCATGTGAGGTCATTTTGCCTCTCTGATTACTTCATTTCTGCATAAGAAGAAATTGTTATTAATTGCTTTAGAAGCTAGTGTTTAGAAGAATTAAGTAAGATGTGGAAACACTTGGCAAAGCAGTGAACCAAATATAAAGTGGTGTTATCACATAGCCTAAGTTTAATGTATTATGATAGTCAAAGAAAGTGAGGAATAGTAAATAAAGAATAAGTCATGGCAAATATTGAATAAGTTTATATTTTTAGTTTGAGACAGTGCCTTTGGCATTATGTTAGTATTTACCTCTTCGCTTCAGAGCAGTTGTGAGAATTAAGGTAATTTTAAATACTTGTATGTTGCTTTATTCAAGTAAATGCAATGTTTACAGCTTAATTTTAGTTACTATTCTTTTTCTGCTGAATTTGTAAACAGGTATTGCAGGAATAACTGAAGCAGTTAAGGAGATTACACTGGAAAGCAAGGTACTGGTTAGTGAATATTTTGACATTCAGTGACCTAGTTATTTGCATATGTCATATATCTGTATATATCTGTGTTGAACTCATTCATCTTTCTTATCCATGCTTACAGTTATCAAACTCATTTAAATTCCATCTTTTTTCCCCTCTCATTTTTCTGCATTGGCATACTAAAATACTACTGCTCCTTAATGCTTCCCTTACTTTTCTTTCTTTCTGTTTCTTTTTTCTTTCTGTAGTGCAGAGAATCAAACCCAGGGCCTCATGCATACTAGGCAAGCTCTGCCACTGAGCCACAAATGCAGCCCTTCCTTATTTTTTTTTTAGTGTGGCTTAAAAACCATTTTGGGGCTTTAGAGTGTTGTTCAGTGGTTGAACACTTAATCAGCATGTGTCAGGCCCTGGGTACAATTCCTAACACCATTTAAAAAAAAAAAAAAGTAAAAGAAAATGCAAGAAAAAACATTAAAACATTTTGAGATTGTTACTAGTAAAAACTCTTTTTCACTAATTGGAAAGACTTCTAATATAGTTGAAAAGAAGTGGATTTTGTTTTTAAGTGTATTCAATAGTAGATATACACATGGAATATTCAGGAGAGTTTATCAACTTGATAATAGATGCTAATAGTATCTTAATATTTAAACTTTGTACTTTAAATGTTATAAGCAATTTAATTATTCTGGTTTCTTAAATTACTAGTAATGTAGGGTTTTTTCCTTTCATTTTTGAAAATTTGAATGTGTACTTTAGCTTAGCATCATCCAAAATCATGGTATTTTGAATGACTAGAAACTAAATCAGTTAAGTTTTATTATATGATTTATTTTGGGGGAGAATAAAATCTGTAATTGGGTAGAATTATCCTGCTTGTAAGTTTTCATTTAATTCAGATTGCATATATTAGCATTCCATTTTTTGGAATGATTACAGTTGTTTTCATATTTTTGTATAGTCATTTGAAATGATTTAAAAAATAATACAAAATGTCCTCACTTTTTTCTTTTCTTAATTATTTCTTTTAATCATCAAGTCTCTTGGAGGATAGGCTATTTGAATGGAATAATTGTGTCCCTGTTGTTCTTCAGAACCATTCCCTAAAACAGTCACTAATTTAAGACATTCTTTGTATTTTTGTTCCTGCCTCTTTGGAAATTTGTAATTGAAGCTTAACAGGAAGTGTAAGAAAGTAAAATAACTTGTTTTTCAGTTTTATACTTGGGGTTAAGGTTGGTTCATTGCACTGAGAATTCATCTTTGAATTATTACTTTTGGGAAAGTTTAATTGACTAAAGAGGAATTACACAAATGTTTTTGCTGATTCAGATGATTTTATTTACTCTATTAGTGTATATGCTTCAAATTTAGAATAAGTGGCAGAGCAGGCTGGACAGATATTTTTTTGGGAGTGGAATATGTTTATGGTTATTCTTTCAAGAATTTTTAATAAATAATTATTATTGTGATGGTTGGCATCCCACTTACCATCATTATGTGATACTAAAGGATGAATGCTTATAATTGAAAACTGGGATATATCTTTCATATTTTTTTATTGAACTATATAGAATTTATATTATTTTTAAAATAACAGCCCTTACAACACTTGCCATTTAGACTGAAGTATTAATTTTGTTTTTCATTTTGTTTTTTTGGCACTGAAGGTTGAATCTAAGGCCTCACACATGCTGAGCTCATGTGTCCACGGAACTACCCTTCCCAACCCCCAAGATTTAACCTTAGTTCTTGATTTTTTTAACTATATCAAGTATGACTATTACCAGCAGGTTTAAAATTTTCCTTAATGATCAGTTTGTCAGATATTAGCTCATTTAATAATTATCCAGATAGAGTATTTCTTCTTCTGTTTACATTTTGAGTATAATTAGGAAGCATTTGATTTAAATTTCTAGTGGTAAATAAAACTCTGCCTAAGTGAAATGTAACCTAAATGAAACTAGATGTTTGAATTATTCACTGTTATCAATTTCATATTTTTAGAATATTAGTTTTATGTATATTAGGCCTACCACTGGTTAGCATTATTCTTTCATAGGATACTTATTACAATTAAGAAATTGAATGGAAATCTTATAATAACTAAAATTTGATAATTATGGATTAATTCAGCAATTTTGGATTAATTAGCAAGTTAGAATATAGTAATGGGGTTTTTTGTTTTTTTGTTTTGGTACTGGGGATTTGAGCCCATGAGTGCTTAACCACTGAAAAACATCCTCAGCCCTTTTAATTTTTCATTATAAGGCAGGGTCTTGCTAAGTTGCTTAGGATCTCACTAAGTTGCTGAGACCGGCCTTGAGCTTGAAATCCTCCTGCTTTCAGCCTCCCCAGTTGCTGGGAGGCTGTGCCACCATACTCAGCTAGAATATAATAGTGTTGGATTTATTGTTTATTTTAGCTTATAAATGTGTTGTGATTTCTAAATATTTCTTCTTTATAAATATATAAGTTAACGAAACTTTGAACTGATTTTCTAATATTAATGAATTGGTTAACTAAAAATACTATTTTATTGGGAGTACTATCAACTGTTTTTAAAATTTATCTTATTTGTCTCTTGGTGCTTCCAAAAACCTTTGATATCATTCAGTCACAGCACTTAGTACATGACTGAAAAATATCAGTGACTGACTTATGGGTTTGTCATCCCCACCCATGGTGTTTGAATTTCTTGAGGATAAGAAGTGCCTTATCATTCTTATTTTCACAGTGGTTAGCACTGTGCTAGCACCTGATTGTTCAGTGTTTGAACTAATGAACCTATTTTGGTAACTTTGAATGAAATTAATTTTGAAGGGGGGTGTAACTCAGTGGAAGACCACTTGCCTAGCATGCTTGAGGCTCTTGGTTTGATCCTTAGCACTGCAAAATAAATAAATAAACAAATAAATATAATTAATTTCAAAGGACAGTATAAAACTCCAAGATTGCTCAGTGCTTTGTGAAGAGGAAGAAGAGGAAGATGAAGGAGAAGCTGCAGATATGGAAGGTATTTGTGTTCTAGATTTGCCTTAATCCAACTAAAATGCTGTTTTTTAGAATATTTGTAATTCATGTGGATTAAGAATTTTATGCTCCAAGGCTGTCTCTCTCCCTCTGGAGGTGGCCAACATTTTCAATTGAATGTGAATTTATTGTTTTACTCCAGAAGTTTCTCATTGTCCAGATGACTGGCACTTTCTCTTAGATGTGTATTTTTTACTTTACCCCTCAAAGACATCTCTCCCTTGAGATAGCCTACATTTTTCTTGAAATGTATATCTGACTTCTTATATAATTATGTATCTTTAAAAAAAAACTGTACCCCCTTGAGTTTTAAGTTTTGATATTTAGCAGCATAGGGAATATTTTGTTAAAATTTCATCAGAACAAAACTTTCTTTGATCTTGCACTCTTACTTAGTCTTGACAGCATTATTTCTGCTAGAATAAATGTCAAGTCATAAATCTTTAATGCCGGATATAGCTCCAAAATACTAATTTTTTAATTGATTCAGAACAGAACAAAATACGTGTTCTGTAAATGGTTGCTTTTTTTTTTTGGTTTGTTTCTTTTATGTTTATTTTTTGTTTTTGTTTTGTGTTTTGGGATCAGGGATTGAACCTAGGGGTGTCTAAGCACTGAGTCACATCGCTGTCCCACTTCGTATTTTTTTAGTTTGAGAAAGGGTCTTGGTAAGTTGCTTAGGTCATCACTAAGTTGCTGAGACTGGCTTTGAACTTGTGATCCTCCTGCCTCAGCCTCTGGAGCTGCTAGAATTAACAGCTGTGTGCCACCACACCCAGCCTGTTTCTCCTTTTTTTAGCATCTTTTAAAAAACATTAAGATACTTTTGTTTTGTTTTGTTTCCCCCTGAATTGGGGTCTTGCTCTGTTGCCTGGGCTGGTCTTGAATTCCTGAGCTCAAAGAATCCTCCTCCCTCAACCACCTGAGTACACATCTGAGACTCCAGATGTATACCACCAGGTCTGACAAGATAATGATTCTCAATGAAGCCTTCTTAGCCACACAGAATGCCCACAGAGCTCCTTAAAATTCTGAAATGTCCTCTTGGGGTTACCAGTTAAGAATCAATGCATTAAAGAATCACTGTTACAAGAGATGTGTTAGAAGTTGGGAAAAGGAAGAGTATGGGGGGGGGGAGGATAGGGCAGGCATTGGAGTGTATAAGGCAGCTGAATCCCAAAAATACATGAAATTTAGTTAGTTGTACATTGTAACATGTAAAAGTAAAAGATGGTGCCAGATAAAGTTGAAGTACCATAAAGGCAAGTTGCTTTTGCTGAACTGTAAGTGTAATTTTCCCCCCCAAAATTGCATTCAAATCTTCCTAAAAATCTAGCTGTGTATCTGTTCCTAAATTTTAGTACAAATTTTGTTCCTTATTTCTACACCAAACTGTTATCCCTGAAATCCATGAGTTATTTGTAACTAGATTTGGTCACAGCGACCGCACATAAAATATCTGTGCTCTGGACTTCCATATTTAAACCTCTAACCCAGATCTCAATTTCAAACTACTTGGTTGGTTTTATTTTCAATTGGATGACTCACAGCTAGTAGAAACTGAACTTGCTCTTTTCTTGCACAAACACTTTTTCTGGGTTCTATTTCTGTCCAGTCTGGGTTGCGGTTGTGGTGGTGGAGAGTAAACCACTGTTTTTAAAGTATAAGCTGTGGGACTCCCTTCATCTGATAGCCTTTCAGTATGTTTGTTACATTTCCCTTGAGTAAAGTTAAGGAACATGTGGAATTTTGCTCAACAGGTATTAATATAAAAAGTAATTTTTATTCATTTATTCAATAAATATTTATTGAGCCGTATAGTATCTGTGTATCAGGGATGATTCTTGGTGCTGCAAAAAAGCAAAGGACATGATCTCTTTGAACTTACATTCTAATTGGGGGATATGAAAATTGATAAAATATATAATGCATTAGATTTATATCAATGGTAGGGAGAAAAATGAGGGAAAGGCATAGGTTATTTGGGGCAGGAGTGTTTTAATTTTTTAATAAGTTGTTCAAGGAAAACCCCATTGAGAGTATGCCATTTGAGTAAAGTGTTATAGGAAGTGAGTGAACAATCTATTTGGTCATCTGGGGAAGAGTGTAAAAGCCTTGAGTTGAGAACATGTGTGACTTACATAAAATATTACAAGGAGGCTCCTCTGTCCAGAGAGAGAGGAGAGTAGTGAAGAATGGAGTCAGGGAGATAAACAGGGACCCAGATTGTACAGGGTCCTAACTAAGAATAAGACAAGAAGCCATTTTTCTAACATAATTTAACATTTTAACAATCATTGTAACTTCACTAGAACATGTTGAAGGGGAAAAGAGACAACAATAAATAATAAAGTTTTGAATTAGGGGTATAGTATTAGTAGTGATGAGAAATAGTAGAATTCTGGACATATTTTGAGGGTAGGGCCAAAGGGGTTTGCTGGTAGATCGAGCTGGGATGTAAAAGACAGAGTAGTCAAATGTGACTCCAGGATTTTTGGCTTGAGTGTCTGGAAGGATTCCATTGACTGAGAAGGGTGGGAATTCAGAGTGATTAGCTTTGGAGAAGGGAGTGTCAGTTTTAGACATGTGATACTTAGGGTGCCCATTAATCATCCAGTGAAGCCATAAACAGTTAAATATCCAAGTCTATGGAAATAAATTTGGGGCTCATCAATATTTAAAGCCATTGAGACTGATGAATTCATCACTGGAGTAAATGTGAGTAGAGAAGAGACAAGTTCTAAGAATTGTGCTATTAGTTACTGCCCTACTGTTGTATTTGTATCCAGAATTTCTAACAGCAGCCTCAGATATCATTTGTGATATGTGAAGAACATATTAAGAGAACTGCCAGTGAGGTATGAGGAAAGCCAAGGAAATATTCTATCTTAAAGACCAAGGAAACAACGTGTTCCAAGGACGAGAGAATAAATCATGCTAGATATTCCTAAGACATCAACTAAGATGAAAACTGGAATTTAGTATTGAATGCAAGAAGGTGGAAATCACTGATAAATATATTCAACATATTTTATGTAGTTAATCCCCCCTTATCTGTCATTTTATTTTCTGTATTTTCAGTTACCTAAGTTCAGATGCAGTCTGAAAATATTAATGGAAAGTTACAGGAAAAGAAGTTATAAGTTTTAAATCTGCTGTCTCACTGTGTACCACCCTTGACAAGAACTACCCCTTTGTTTAGTGTATCCATGTTTCTTGCCCTTTTGTCACGTAGTAGCCATTTCATTTATCAGATCAACTGTTACAGTATAACATTACTTGTTCCCAAGTAACCCTTATTTTACTTTAACCCTTATTTTACTAAATAATGACCCTCAAACACAAAAGTATTGATACTGGCAATTCAGTATCAAAGACAAGTGGAATGTGTTCTCTAAGTGAAAAAGTGAAAATTCTTGACAATTATGAAAGAAAAAAAAATTTTACACTGAGACCTATAGCAAGAACCTATCCATGAAATTGTGAAAAATGAAAAAGTGTTATTATGCCAGTTGAAATTTCTAATAGACCACAGCACAGACCAGGCTTTAAATATGCTGACTTCTCTGGGCTTTTGTCATGTAAGGTATCTGCTGCTTTAGAAATACAGAATTTACTCATTCATGTTGCTTCGGTACCTTCACTTAAAAACAAGCAAAGCCTAGTTTTTGAGTGACACTGTGAGGTAATGTATAATTTAATATATGTATAAAATATATAATTTATAACAAATTATATAGTATATATAAACTTAAATTTTAAAGAATTTTCTTGAACTTGTTTCATCTTTTATTCTTTTTATAACAGAATATGAAGAGAGTGGATTATTGGAAACAGATGAGGTTTGTAAATTGTTTCCTCAATTAATTTCTAAAGTGTACTTGAGGATTAGTAGTATTGTTAATGACCTATCACTTTTTCACAGAAGTTTTTAAATATTTGTTTGCATTGGTTGTAATGTGAAATTTTAGCCATGAATTTTAAGTTCATTTACTTTTAAGGAAAAAACAATATAGAATGGAAAAAAATAGATTTTTCTAGAATGTCACATTCATACTTTTATAATGGCTATAAATTTTTCTCTATTATGTGCCAGGCTACCCTAGACACAAGGAAAATAGTAGAAGCTTGTAAAGCTAAAACTGATGCTGGAGGTGAAGATGCTATTTTGCAAACGAGAACTTACGACCTGTACATCACTTATGATAAATATTACCAGACACCACGATTATGGTTGTTTGGCTATGATGAGGTAAAAATAAAGAGAAATACATTTCAGTATAAATAATTTAAGTTGTTGGGTTTAATTCTTCAGTTAGGTACATGGTTATATGGTCTTTTAAATTTTAGAAATCATTTATTTTACAATTTTATGATTGATACTGAACTTGTTTCTTACTTTGAATAAATTAAATTATTTAATGTGACAGTAATGCTAATTAAACACAAATAATCTATTTTAAGTTTATTCTTTTGCCTCTAAGCTTATCTCTTCAAAATTTGAAATTTTGAAATTTGTGAAATTTAGCTTGGTATACTTTAATTTTTGTTTGAGATTACATCTGTTGGATGTTTAAGCATTTACAAACTGATCATGTCATATGAATCTGTTCCTTATGACCATTTAAATTCATTTGCTTAATTGAATTAAATGAAAGAGTAACTAAAATTGACTTTTTGTTGTTGTTGTTTTGGTATTGGGGATTGAACCCAGGGTCACTTTACCACTATATCTCCAGTCAGTCCTTTTTTATTTTTTATTTTAAGACAGGGTCTCTTAAATTGCTGAGATTGACTTCAGAGTTTGCCGTCCTCTGGCCTCAGCCTCCTGAGTCACTGGGATTATAGGTGTGCACCACCATGCCTGGCTCAGCTTGTTTAACCTATCATTCCTATGTGTATAAATGGGAAACAAGAAAATAAAACAAAATAGACCTATGAGATGAATTGAGTTTTAAAATGTTTTGGCAGCCTTAAGATGTTTTGGCAGCCACACCCTTGCCGTTTTTGTGGAATCTTTTCTGCATTAGATCATGACAGATGTTAGATAGCCTGAATGTGTGCACTTCTTCCCTGCTCCCTGCTTTGATCTAAATAAGTTGTAAACTTTACCCCAAATAATTTGGTAATTCTCAATTGCTGTTAAGGTGAGATGGGAGAGTAAGTTTATTAAAGATATTAAGATTTAGGCTGAAAGCTTTTAAGAGTACTTTCAAAGCCATTTTTTATGCCCTCAGCAACGGCAGCCCTTAACAGTTGAGCACATGTATGAAGACATCAGTCAAGATCATGTGAAGAAAACAGTGACCATTGAAAATCACCCTCATCTCCCACCGCCTCCCATGTGTTCTGTTCACCCATGCAGGTCTGTATAGAGAGTGTATGTGTTCATGTGTGTGTCTATTTCATATGTTTATTATTTGGGAATCTATAAATATAGAAGAACAGAAAAATTTATAAATAAATTTTTTTCATCTTCTTTAGAAATGTTCTTGTGCTTAAATATGTGAAAGGAAGAAAACCTCATCAATTTAATACATTAAGAACTTTTTTGTTCTCTTAATGTGTTTGGTTATAGAGGAGATCTTCATGATCTTCCTCTTTTTAGCTTCCAGAATAACTTGGAAGATCCTGTTTTGGACTCATAAATACACATCATTTTGACATGATTTGCATTATTGAAAATGCATCTTTTTTTAATTAATTTATTTTTTTAATTTTAGGTCATTGTACACAAATGGAGTACAACTATCATTTTTCTGGTTGTACATAAAGTAGAATCATACAGTTTGCATATTTATACATATACATTGGGTACAGATGTTTGTCTCATTCTGTTATCTTTCCTTCCCCACCCCTCATTTTCCTGTGAATATATAGTATAAAATTAAACGCAACAGTCTACTGAGGGGTAGAGGGGAGAATATTTTATAACTATTACATGTTAAAAATTCACCAACAGTTACTTCACAAATGGATATGTGTTTTTTCTGTTTTCATCTATTTCATCTACACTAATAGGATTTGTTCTTTGCTTTCAGGCACGCTGAAGTAATGAAGAAAATCATTGAGACTGTTGCAGAAGGAGGGGGAGAGCTTGGTGTTCATATGTATCCTTACCTGGGTGTGTGACTGATGGCAAAATGGCTCCTAGGATTTTTTTTTTTTTTTTTCATTTTTGGGAAATTTAGTGACAAAAACCTTAATGACTCCATATTTACAACTTGTTTTCATCTCTCATGTCTGAAGTCCTAATGGGAGTCTAATTTACTTAGATATTATATTGTGATATGATATAATATTATATTGTTATAGGCCATGTTCATTGAGTAGAACATGTCCCTGTGTGCTGGTTAGCTCTGCCTTGTTACACAGGTAATCTGCTAATTTAGAATAATAGAAATATCTTTTCCTTAAATATATTTCCAATTTAACACGTTACCAAAAATATGCTTTCCCATCGTGTAAGAATAAAGTTAGGTTGTGTCAATTTGAAGTCTCCCTGAAGCAAAGAATTCAACTTTAAAACAAATAAGTTAATTAAAAATTAAAGTACAAGAAATGCTTTAGGTATTCTAAAAATATAGTATTTTATTTTTCTCCAGTGAAAATCTTTTTTCCTAGTACCTTACTATGTATCTCTGGGCTTGATACGAGCATTAAATGAAAGTCAATGTATAAGTACATTGTTGGATTCTGAGATGAATGTACCTATATTCCTAGAGGCATTCAGATTCAACAATTTAGATGCCATATACCTTGAATTAGTTTGTTTTTAGGTTGCTGTTAATGGTTGTTAGTTCATAGCACTCAGTGTTAGATATAGACTGAGTGGTCATCATGTCTTAAAGTACAGGTAACTATAAGCATTGATAATAAAGCTTAAGTCCCTCAGAGGACTTTGGGCTTATTACATTGAATTAAACCAAGAAATTTCTTGTTATATATAATTTTCTCATTTATCTCTATATTAGAGGCTAGGTACCAACTTGGAATACTCTAATTCATTGTAGAGTCACTAGTTTCTCCAGTAAACCTTAACTCATGGTATTTCCCGGTACAGTAGAATATTTTAAAAAAAATATTGCAAGATTTGATTAAATACAGTCCAATATAGAAGTTCTAGCAAACTTGTAAGCTGTAAAGGGGTAAAGAAAATGAATAGAGGTTCAGGTTGGGGCTCAGTGATAGAATGCTTGCTTAGCATGTGTGAGGCTCTGGGTTCAATTCTCAGCCCACATATAAATAAATGAATAAAGATCCATCAACATATAAAAAAGATTTTAAAAAGGAAAATGAATAAATCTTATACTTATTTCAACATGGGTAATTTTGTCCTTATTTTTAAATCAAAGGGACCTGTATGAACTTATACTCATAAAGAAGTTTAAATTCAGATATTGGAATAGATGGTCAGGCAGTGTTAAAGTTCCATGATTAAATTTCTTTAATGAACTCGATAGAGGATTTTGTCATTTTTTTTCCTGAGGAATTATTGCTTAATAAAATTGATAATTACAGTGTGGGTTTAAAACAAAACCATTTACAAGTCTTATTTTCCTTAGCTAAAGACCTTCAGGTATCTTCTAATTTTTTTGAAATTTGTACAAGCTGTCATTCCAACAATAGAATATGACTACACAAGACACTTCACAATGTAATGAAGAGAGCATAGAGTCTATTCCTAATTATAGGTTCTGATTTTTAAATAATTAACACATAGGTGTGACCATTGACCATATTCACCAATATGTACAATTTCTCTAATAGAGGGACTTACATGTTTATGCATTAAATAAAAAAATGTTCCACTACCAGCCTTACTTGTTTAATAAAAATGTGTGTAAAGAAACAGTTTTTCTCAATTCTTATCAAAAGGTCAGAGAAGGAGTTCTACTCAATAACAGCTGTTTGGGTGAAGATGTGTGTAATTTATAATCGTGACAGTATTTTGGGTTCTATTTATTAGGAAGGTATTAAAGATATAATAATGTCAAAAAGCTATTACTAAAAAATATTGCCTGCTGGACTGTCTTCCCTTCTTCTCTTCATAATTGTTCCTTTTGTTTTCCCTCTCTCCCCAATCACCTGTCTGCTAATAGTATTTACGAAGCACTTAATATATGCCAGGAAATACACTTAGTACTATTACATATCTTGTTTCCTGTTTATTGGAGTTCAGCACACTTAAAGCCAAAGAGTAGAGCCCAGATCCTTTCACATTTCCTCTTTTTATATTCTCTATATACCCTTGCATTGTCTCTCATCCTGTTCATCCTAGTCTGTTCAAACTGGAGTGGCTAATCTTTCCCCTTTCCCCTAAAGAAACTTTGTTTTGTTTGCAATGCCTATTTCCCTCTCTTTTCCAGTTGTCATTCAATTCTTACATCACACAAGGGAAGCTCTATAAGAAAGATAATGACTTAGTGGAGGTAATGTATTTGTTTTGGTACATATGAAGATATAAATGTGGATGTCATCCTCTTGTGTGTTTTAAATATCCTGCTTGCTTATGTAGCCCACAAGGTAGTCTGTTTTATTTAAGTTAATCTTCCAAATTGATTTTACCAGAAATTTTTTTTGATTACCTTTAGTTACTTCTAGTACAGATGTTATCAAATTGTTAGTATTCTTCTCCCAGTTAAGATTTCTTTTTTCTTTTTTTTTTTTTTTTAATTTAATACCGCAGTTTGAACTCAGGGCACTCCACTGAACCGTATCCCCAGCGCTGTTTCGTATTTAGAGATAGGGTCTCACTGAGTTGCCTAGTGCTTTGATTTTGCTGAGGCTGGCTTTGATCCTACGATCCTCCTGCCTCAGTCTCCCAAATTGCTGGGATTACAGGCGTGCACCACTGCTCCCAGCCCTTTTTATTTTTTATTTTGAGACTGGGTCTCACTAAAGTTGCTTAGGGCTTCACCAAATTGTTGAGACTAGCTTTGAACTTGTGATACTCCTGCTTTGGCGCCTCCTGAACTGCTGAAATTATAGGCATGTGCTATGGTGCCCAGTAATACTTGTAAGTACAGAGATCCTCAATTCTTCTGTTTGTTTGTTTTTTGGTTAGGAAAACAGTCATATTTATCTTAGGCACCAGGAGGTGACATAAATATTTTTGGTCCAACTTTGTGCTTTTTTTTTTTCCCCCAATTGAAATTTTTGTATGGATCCCCAGTACATATGCAAAAAATTAGTGGTATAAATGTACTTTTATGAGTTCATTTTATAGTACTCACTGAGAACAATGAGTTGTTTTAATGAACAGTGGAGCTGATGAGCTTAAATTTGAAATTCAGATTATTATTTGAAATTCAGTTAATCTTAATATAAGATTAACTTATATTAAATAAGTTCAATTTATTTTAAATTTTAGTTTCATATTTTGAAACGTGATTTATATAAGTAGCAGCAAATGGTGATTTTTTAACTTTTCATTTTTAAATGTTTTTTAAATTCATAAAACTGATCCAAAGGTAGCACAGAATCCTGTAAATCCTTCACCTGGCTTCCTCTAATGTTAATATTTTATATAATCATGATGTAGTATTATCAAAACTAAGGAATTATCATCAATATATTGTTTAGATTTTATTTACACTTCCCCAGGTTTTCCACTGCCCCCCCCCATAATAGAATCCAAACTTCAGATATTATGAGCTGTCATTTGTCTTAGTCTCTTCCAGTCTGCCACAGTGTCCTTGTCTTTTTTTCTTAAATGATCCTGATACTTTTGAAGAGTAATGGTCAAAATTTGTGGATGATATCCCTCAATTTGGGTTTGTCTGATGTTTTCTCATGATTAGCCTGAGGTTATGAATTTTTGAAAATACCATTATAGTGATGAGCCCCTGCCTTTGCACTGTCAGGAAGTACTTTGTTAAGGTGTATCTGCTAAGTTTTCTACTGTAGAGTTAGTATTTGTTCTCTGGCATTGCTAGAAATGAATGGATAAGTATATAGAAGTTTATAACCTCAAGGGAAAAGGGCTTAGTCTTTGCTTCCTGGAGAAGTGCATATGAAAGAGAAAGAACATGTGGGTTATGTTGAAACCATCAGAAGAATTAGTAAATTTGGGGAGATACCAGGTAGCACAAATATCCAGTTTCTAACTAAAGTTTTATCCAGTTTCTTACTAAAGTTTTATCCAGTTTTAACATGCATCAGTGGATCCTCTCTGCAGTAACTGTTACGATGGTATTCTAATGGTGTGCCTGTTCTTTTGCCTATCTACACTATCTTGATTAAGATATTAAACATTGAAATTGGGTAGTGTGAGACCTCCAATTTTGTTCTTTTAAAGAATTGTTGTCACCATTATGGTTTATTTGCATTTTCATATAAATTTTAGAATGAACTTATGTGTACAAAAATATTTGCTGGGACTTTGGAAGTGCCTTGATTCTATAAATGAAGTAAGATGAATTCACATCTCAACAAGATTGTCTTTGTGAATCTCTCTCTCCCTTTATTTAGATTTTTAAAAATTTTCATCCTATATACACTTTGTTATATTTATACCTAAGTACTTTGTTATTTTTTGGTACAATTATACATTTTTTAAAAACTTCAAATCACAATTGTTTATTCCTTATATATGTAGTAATACAGTTGACTTTCATATATACTGACTGATCATTTGTCCTGCAACCTTACTAAAGTCATTTTTAATTCTAGTAGTTTATTGTTTAGCTCTTTTCAGATTTTTTTACATAGATAACTATGTTACATGAAAATATATACAGTTTTACTTTTTTGTATGTTTTTTCTCACCTCACTGAACTGTCTAGCAAGTGTTGAGGAGAGATAATGAGATGGAAGATCTTTGCCTTGTTCCTGATCTTTGAAAGAGCAGTTTCTACTATTATGTAGAATGTTAGCTATAATTTTTGAAGATTCCCTTTGCTGAGAGTTTTATCGTTGAATGTTGATTTTTTTCTTATGTCTATTGAGATGACCACATAGTCTTTAAAATTTGGTTCTGTTAATTTGGTGAATTGCATTGGTTATTGAGATAGCCTTGCATTCTGTGGTTGAATCCCATATTGTGATTTTATGCATTGCTTGAATTCAGTTTTCTAAAATTGTATTGATGACTTGTCCATCTGTGCTCATGAGAAGAATTGGCCTGTGGTTTTACTCCAGCGTCTCTATTGCTTTTAGTTTTAGGGTAATGCTAGCCTTATAATATGAGTTGGGAAATACTTCCTTTTCTTCTGTTTTCTGGAACGCATCATATAGAATTAGAATATGCTTGATCAGAATTGGATATTTAATTTTCAAGAGCACTCACACATAATTGGCAAGTTGGTATTGATGTTCATCTTGTAAACCTCTCCAGAAGACTGCTTAATGTTCTTGGATTCATGACAGTGGGCTTCTCCCAGAGCAAGACGTCTAAGAAAGTAGGTCAGAAGCCATAATCTCTCTTATGACCTGGTCTCAGAATCCACATGCTGTATTTTGCTTAGTATTCTGTTGATAACACTGGTCAGTCTTTTCAGAGTGGGAGGGAACTTTGAATGGTAAGCATTCAAAGACTTGAGAAGATAGAGGAACGCTTATGTAGTGCTGATACAGTATAGATTGCTATAGCCATTTTGGTTATTATTTTCATAGTATTTTAAGTATGTCCCTCTGATACCATTTACCGGTGATGAGTTCTGCTTCCTCAGGTGTTGAAGTATAATTCCAGAGAAGCACACCAAGGCAAGCATATTAAGCAGTTTTTATTTAAACATAGTAACACAGACTTCTTCCAGAAGGTGGCCATGACTGATGTTCTAGAATCCCTAGAGGTGAGCACACCCTACATCTTTTATAGGTTAGGGTCTTCTTTGTTCTGTTCTTTCTTCCAATCCTTATCTTTCCTTCCTGA
Organism: Glaucomys volans; assembly: GCA_020662805.1. NCBI lineage: Eukaryota > Metazoa > Chordata > Mammalia > Rodentia > Sciuridae > Glaucomys > Glaucomys volans. The sequence continues at coordinate 601,648 of JAJEJO010000510.1, forward strand.
CTAGGCCCTGGTGACTACAGCAAAAAGGTGAGATGCAAATGGCAGGGGGAAGGGCTACTTGGAGATTCAGGTGGGGGCCCAGGGGGCATTAATTAGCAACTCCCTGCCTGCAGCTTTTTGGGAGGGGCAGTTAAGCAGGTAACCTTGGTGATCAAAAGAGCTCTGGAGACACATGGCAATCTCCCAGGGGTGATCTCCAATTTCCCAGACTCTGATGGCCTCCATTCCTCAATTTGACACTAACTGCCTGTCCCCAATTCTGACTTCACTACTCCCAAGTGTACACCCAAAAGAGATGGATACAGAAAACATATAGGAGGATATTCATTGCTCTTGTTTGTGGTTTCAGGAGTTGAAAGCAATCTGGTCATTTATAACTGGTAGAGTTACAAGATACCATGCAGCAGTTGGAAACAGATACACGTGAAACAACAAGAACAGATGTTAAATACAGATTGGAATTTAAAAATTCAGTTCTTTGTGTGATTATCTACTTGGCATCACAAACATAACACACCTAACCCCAAATGCCTGATTTTATATCTACTGCCAAAACAACTACCACAAGTGAAGTAACCAAACCCATGCTTCTCTCCCAATCCTTCTCATCTTAATATATGTCATTGCTGTCTACCCAGTTGCTTAGCCAAAAGTTCTGGCGTCCTCTCTAATTCCTCCTGGTCTTTGCACCCCACCTATTAATCCCATTTCTTAATATCAAGTCCTACCCTCTCCACCTCCAAAATGCATCCTGTTGTCTGTGATTCTGTGCCTTGGGCCAACATCTCACATGATGATTCCAGCGCAGGAGATTCAGACACGGAGAGAAACCTTGAGAAGCATTCTTTCCTCCTGTCAGGAAAGAATTCATCCAGCAGAGGGCAGTGGAACAGCACAAGATTAAAGTACATAGATGTATTATATTTTTATTTTAATGTGAAAGGAGATGGATGGTATTGATGAAAGTCTTATATTTGGGGGGAGAGGCGTCAGCTTCCTCTTATAAATTTAGGGCCTTCTCCAGAGGGAAAAATTAATGGAAAATGTTTATTTGGGGCTTTTTAGAAAAGGTCATTTTCATAATTCCATTGTTATTAATAAGTGAATCAGTAGATTTCAAAGTGATATTACCATTCCAGTTTTATCACCAAAGCAGTTGACAAATCCAAAATGTATATATGATAAACACAAGTTACGAAGAACTGGTCTTTAGAACCAATATTTAATTTTCTCTTTTAGTTGTATCACCTTGGTTGGTTTACTTATTTCTGAGCCTCCAGGTTCTTCACTGACAAAGGATAAAGTATTCCAGCTATAGAGTAGTTAGGATTAAATGAGCTCAGTTGTAAGCATGTGACTCGGTGCTTGGGTGCTTGAGCTCAACAGTGCTGCCAGTGCTATGATGATGGCAGTGATGACTGTTCCCATGACTTGGACTGTAACTTCATTTTGAGGCCTCAAATAACTATGCTCATCCAGCAGAGGGCAGTGGAACAGCACAAAATTTAAGCACATAGGTGTCAGATTTACCAAATATAGCTCTCTTCTCATGTTTATTATTGTAGTGTACAAGGAGAGGGATGAAATTTGTGAATTTCATCTGTTATGTCTAAGAGTCTCACTCCTACATTTATTGAAGGATTGTGGTGCGTCCAGTTATAGCGTTGGCTTGTAATCATTGGCAGTCTCACTCTCCTACCATCCTGATAGTCCTTCACATCTAGTGCACTTCACTCCAGGGTCCCCTTTCTAAAATGAGGGGAATGGATTAAATAGCATTTGGTTTTTAAGTCCTGTTCTCAAGATTCCTTGCTGCTGCTGGAACCCCTATAAAGGGCTGTCAGGGTTGGAAGTGGGAGCTCTACTTCTCTCTCTACACTGTCAACAAAACATGTTTATGTGTTGGATGCATTGGAGCTTCTCCTAAATTTTTATGTTGGGGAGTGTACTTTAAAAAAATAGATGCCCACTAAAGTCACTTCCAGCTCTGTTTTTCCATATTTCTAGTTTGCTAGGGTCTTTGTTGTTTCGACAAATAATAGCATTTCTTATCTAGCATTTTTCAACATTTGGTCAGTTCATCAGTTAAAAATCAGTTACTATGAATTTTTATATGAATTAATGGAATATAATAAAACTAAAAATATCAACATGCACTGACTGTAGTAAGGGAAATTATTTTAAAAGCTTTCAGATATGATAAAATGAATTTATATCATAGGTTATGATCAGAAGTTTGAAAGCCATTGATATGACTCCTTTTAACACAGTACGAATTTACCAGGACTGCTCTAACAAAATAGCCTGTCCACACCTTATCTGTCCACTAACGCATCTGGAAAAACATTTCAAAGGAATTTCCAGATATCCATATTCTTTACCCAAACTACTTTAATGTGCATATCCTTCCTTGGATTTTTCTCTTGATGTAAACTATATCTACAACGAAATGCCCAATCCTTAAATTTCCTTAAAATGCACATGCCTGTGTAATCCAAATTGCTATCAAGATACAAACTTATCACCATAGAAAGTTCCCTCAAGCCCCTTTCCCAGTCAGTTCTTGCCCTCATTCCTCCAGCAACAACTACTGTTCTGATTTTCCCCCCAGAGTAGTTTTATTAGATAATTTAATGTAAATCGAATAGCATATGGGACTTATTACTATATTGCAGAATAGTATTTCACTATGAAATGAAATACTGTTTCATAATGAAATACTATTGAAATGTGCCAGTTTCTTAAAGCCAGTGTGTAAGTACAGCATACTTTATTAAATGAGGGAAAACAGCTAAAAATAAAACATTTTTATTTGATCTTATTCTGATTTAAACTTCTCACATTACTAAAAGGGGCTAAATTGTGAACACCTGAAGTCTTATTCTAACTAGTGAAATAATTTGTTAGATCATTTGTTTTGAAAATGAACATGGTAGAAATTTTGCTGTGCTATGAGACTTAACATAAATCTTTTAAAATGCAATATTAAGTATGGGCATGATGTACATTAGACTTCTAGAATTTATTCATTTTACATAACTGAAATTTTATACATGTTGAACAGCAACTCCCATTTTCTTTTCTTACAGTCCCTGACTACCACCATTTGACTCTGTTTTTGAGTTTGACTGTGTTAGCTGTACTTCATATAAGTGGTATCATGTAGTATGTGTCATTCAATGACTGACTCTTTATCATTATGTCCTCCAGGTTCATCCATGTTGTTCCATAAAGTAAGATTTCCTTCTTTGTAAAAGATGAATAATAGTTCATGTTTACATATATATATATCTTTATCCATTTAATGGGCATTTAGGTTGTTTCTACGTCTTGTGTATTGTGAATAATGTTTCAGTGAACATGACAGTACAGGTATCTCTTCAAGATCTTGATTTCAATTCTTTGAGTATATACCCAGAAGTTAGGATTGCTGGATCATATGGTAGCTCTAGTTTTAATAATTTGAAGAATCTCCATTCTGTTTTTCATAGTGGATACATTATTTTACATTTTCACTAACAGTGAGAAAGGACTCCAATTTCTCCACATACTCACCAATATTTATCTTTTGCTTTTTAAGTTAGTTGTCCTTATACATTTTTTGTTGCTATGAGGAACCACTTAAAACTGTTACTTTATAAAGAAAAGAAGTTTATTTAGTTCACAATTCTGGAGGTTCAAGAGAATGGCATCCACATCTGCTGGGCTCTGGTGAGGGCCTCATGGCAGATGGCATCAAAATGGTGGAGCACATACAGAAGAGATCATATGGTGGGGAAGCAAGCAGTAGATCAGGGAAGGGCTAGGCTCATTCACCCCAGTGTGATGAAAACTAAGTCCGTGGCCCAGTTACCTTCTTACTAGGCCCCATCTCTTAAGGATTCCATCCCTCAGTACTTCAACACTGGGGATCAAGCTTTCAGCACATGAAACTTGGGGGGACACACTCAAACATATCATAGTATTCCAGCACTGGCCCCCAAAGTTCATGTCCTCACAATTCAAAATGGATTTATTTTATGCCAAGTACCCAAAGTTTTAACTTGTTCTAAAATCTTAAGTCCAAAGTCTCTCCTGGAACTCAAGGCAAACTTCATTTAGCTGTGTGCCTGTAAAATCAAGAACAAATTACATATGTCTAAGACAACAACAGTGGAACAGGCAAAAGGTAAACATTCTTAAACACAACCCAAAAAGGAGTCACAAGCCCTCAACACATCTGAAACCTTAAAACTCCAAGTCTGGCATCCTGTGAACACAGGGGCAGGGGATGACCCCCAAAGCATCAGGCAGGCCTCCCCATGGCTGTGTCAGAGCAGAAACACAATGCAGCCAATCTTCATTATGAAGTACTGAAACAAAAATTGGCTCTAATTTCTAGTAAGATATTCCTTATTCCCATCTGAATTTTTGTCCACATGGCCTCTACTATCCACATTTTTATCAGTATTCTGGTCATAAGCACTCAGCCACTCTCTAAGGAGTTCTAAATCTCCTACTCTTCTCATTTGAGCCCTTTCTAGAATTGCTCATAATACTTAAATGACTGTAAAAGTGTGGCAGTGTGAGGACTTTGTCTTCTGTTCCTTTGATCTACTTGTCAATTCTTATGTCTTGATTGATAGAGCTTTATAGGAAGATCTGAAATCAAGTAGTGTATGTCCTCCAATTCTTTTTCCCAAACTGTTTTGGATGTTCTGAGTCCTTTGAATTTTCATATAGAGTTGTAAATCAATTTCTATAGGAAAATTCAGTTGGAATTTTGATTGGGATTGTGCCACATCTGTAGATCAATTTGGAAGAGAATTGACATTTTTAACAGTATCAAGTTTTTCAATACATGGATGTGGTATAATCTTTTCATTTATTTAGGTTTTTGGGTTTTGATACTGGGCATTGACCCAGGGATGCTTTACTACTTAGCTACATCTCCACTCCTTTTTATTTTTGAGACAGGGTCTTGCTAGGTTTCTAAGAAGAGTCTCATTAAATTGCCAAAGCTGGCCTCGAACTCCAAATCCTCCTGTCTCAGACTCCTGAATCACTGGAATTACAGGCATGCACGAACATACCCAGCTTCATATATTTAGGTCTTTTATTTTAGCAGTACTTTTTAGTTTCCAGTGTACACGTTTTAAGCATCTGAAATTGACATATATTGTCATGATTCTACTCAAAATAGCATTTTCCCCTACAGACTTAATAAGATACAATTGACAATAAAAGTTGCATTTTTATAGTTCACAAAGTAATGTTTAGATATAGTATTCATGGTGAAATGATTGAATAACTAATTGGTATGTCCATCACCTCATATGCTTATTTTTGTGACAATATTTAAGGTGTTCTCTCTTGGTTTCAATCATGCAATCATTATTAGCTATAGTAACCATTCTTTACAATAGATTGCCCAACTTATTCATCCTAATTAAAACATTAAAAATAATTTCTAATTTCTCCTTTTTTTCTTTGTTCCATAAGCTATTGAGAAGTCATTTCCAAATTTGGGGATGTTTCTAAATCTCTTAAGAAGGACTTCTAATTGAATCTAATTATAATCAAAGCACATAGTCTGTATGATTTCAATAATTTAAAGTTGATTGAAGTATTACAGTCCCAGTATTTTTCCATCTTAGTAAACATATCATGTGCACTTGAGAAAAATATATGTTCTGCAGTTTCAAGATGTATAGTCCTATAAAAATCAATTTTATTCATTATTTAGATCTGTATTAACAATTTCAATACATTCACTTCATACTGTATAGAATAATGAAGAGGGAGGAAAGAAGGGCTTGATGTTTAGAACTCTGACTATTATAATTTACATAAAACATTTCTGTATATATTTACTAGAGCTAATGGTGGGATCATTATGGTAAATTGCACTTGCCTACTAATAGAATCATAAGTACTCCCTCTTAAAAATTATATAAAGGTATGGATTTGTTGGTAATCCAGTGGGAAGACAAATAGTTAAAAGTAGGACTGCTTTTAAGACTTATGTAGGACAGGGGTTATAGCTCAAGTGGTAGAGTGCTTGCCTAGCACATGTGAGGCAATGGGTTCAATCCTCAGCACCACATATAAATAAATAAAACAAAGGTATTGTGTCCATCTACAACTAAAAATATTTTTTAAAAAAAGACTTATGCTTATACATATTCTTCAGTGAGTCCATTGTTTTTACTGTCCAGTCTCACCTTGGGAAGAAAAGAATCTACCATTACTGAGCTCTAACAATGTGAAAGCATTGTACAATGAACTTTATACATGTAAGTTAATTTTCATCTCAAAAGAAACTCTACTAGGTGAATGTCCTTATCTTCATTTCTCAAAAGAGGAAACAAATGGGTTAATTAAATCCACAGGTTCATGAAGTTAGAGAGAATAGCAGAGACAGTGCATTGTGTTCAATATCCCAGTTGGTAGTTTTCTTCCCTAAAAGTCAAAAGTTTATATCCTGTCTCCCTTGCAATTAAGTAAGCTCATGTGATAGTTCTTTTCAATAAAATATGAGATGAAAATACCCTGCATAAATCTTCAATCTCTCTGTACCCCTAATGCTGAGATAACAGAGCTACCCATAAGAAAAATCCTTCACTTCTGAGTTACTGCTGAAGGATTCTTGCCCTACAGTCACCTGATTTCTAGCAGATGTTTTTAAAGTGAGAAACAAACAGAGGTTTGTAATTGTATCAAAGCTAATATTTTGATTAAAATAGAGGAGAAACTGGTATTTGAACTCAGATCTATTAAACTTGGACCCTTGCTTTTTGTACTATCTCTTCTCTTTCCCCAAAGGTATGGGGATCATAGTGGATCTAGTAAGGAGCCAGGAGCTAGTAAGGAGCTAGGGCACAGAAGGCTATGGTATAGAAGACTTTCGAAGGAAATGAGTCATTCTCATCCATTCATTTACTTGTTTGAAAAATAGTTACTGCATATCTACTGAGTACTTAGCTTGTTCTTGACATTTGGAGTTTATAAATATTATAAATGTCACTGACCCTTTCAAGTTGGCTGGAGTGGGAGAGACACTAGCACACAGATCTGTGCAAGATACTACTGGTACTTAGGATCCTGAGCATATGAATCATGGCTTCTATTACATAAGTTGGGGTCTGTGGTTCAAGTTAAATGTTTTTGGTTTTGATTTCTTGTGGGTTTTGGGTCACTATGATTAGAAGTGATTGAAGATTAGCCTAGAATAGTTTTACAGAAAATATGCCTCCTTGAAGCCCTGCTTATCCTAACTAGCCTTCGCCTCAAACTACAGCAGTATACCTGGAAATATTAGGACTGGGAAAAGGCTCCCAAAAGAAAACAGTTCTCAACCAAGGGCCAAAGTGTGGGCAGAATAATAATCTAGCCAGGCCCATTCATGGCAAGTAACAGTTAAGCACAATACAGTCTAGAGTTTTAGGGCAAACTTAATTCCTTTATTCTACCTGCCCCCCTGCAAAAGGAACTAAAGTCCAGAGACGTTCAAGGGGTTGATTCATACTGAGACAGCTAATGCTGCTTCATAGCAAGAATAGTCCCCTGCCATGAAAGTCAGTTCCTCTTAGTGCTGCTCAGAGTATATTGACATTTAATTTATATCAACAACAATGAAAGTATAGAAATTGAAGTTAGCTTGCAAAAAATTTTATAACAATTTAACATCACTACAACACACAAACACTTGATCATTTTTCTAATAGCCAGTGGATTTTATCAAAATAATGACCACAATAGGTTGGAAAGAAAAAAAAAAAGTCTTTCACTGCAGATAGCTTGTGAAGCACTACTCTGTATTTTGTGGTCTCTCACATAGTACCTTACTGAATGGTTAGGTCGGTTTGATTTATACTTTGGGGGTAGTCAAGTTGTAGGGAACTGGTATGAGCAGAACAGCATTAGGTCCCTTTCCCCCTTCTCCATTCACGCCTCCTGCCTCCATGGAAGTGATATTTCTACTACACTACAGAATTTTGATTGCCCCTCCATCATGGCACTTCATTCATACTATTTTATATTATAGATATTTAGATACATGTAAAATCTTTCTGGGTTATCAGCTTCATGGAGACAGATAATATCTTACACATGTAATTACCATGTTGAATAAATATGACATGGATTATAATTAAAATATAACTTTATATTTATCCCCCACCATTCCTTTGAACTTTATTTAGCCCTTATCTCTAGGTAAATAGAAGGCCCTGGCAAGGCTCTGGCTTGAGTAATAGACCATGCTAGAATAATTATGTAAACATAGTCATAATTTAAAAATTACTGTGTTCAATCCAATATTAGACAAAAATCTCAAACTAGAACTGCACAGAAGAAGGAAGAGGAGGAGAAAGAGGAGCAGGAGAAGAGGTAGAGGAGGACGAATAAGAGGAAGAAGAGGAGGAGGAAGAGAGAGGAAAAAGAGGAAGAAGAGGAGTAAGAGGAGGAGAAGGAGAAAAAGAAAAGGAATTGACAGTAAATTCTCTCTTGTCCTTGCAAGGATGGACACCCTGCCCTCACTCTCTCTGCTTCTTCCCCCATAGTTGATGGGTTTTAATAAATTGAGGCACTGGGTTGAATTCTCAGCACCACATATAAATAAATTAATAAAATAAAGGTTCATTAACATTTAAAAAATATTTTTAAAAATGAATTGCTATTCACTTGGAACCTCATTTATCCCATCTTTGGTCAATGGGAGCCTCTTCAAGTTGGCTCTAAGACCTTTTAAGCACAACCCTAATAACTTTCCATGGATTCCTTGCTTTATGTGTGTTGGAAGGAACAGTGCCTTGACTTTCCTATTTTCTTACACAACAATCCACACAGAAGACTTCTGGGTTCTCAAAAGGTACAGGGATTTCTCCTCACCAGCAAGACAGCAATTCAGCAATGGACAACAGCTGATTTTCCTCTAATTCAATTTAACTTGGATACTATCTACCTAGAGATATAGCATCAGATCCCACAGATTGAGTGCTCAGTTCCCATAATGTTCCTCATACTTCAGAGGCCAGCTGAAAGCTCCAGGTTGTGATCTGTGCTTCTGACCTACTGGTGACAAATTGGGGTTCCTACAACCCATTCTTCAAGTTCAACTAATTTGCTTAAATGTTCCCACATCTCAGGGAAACAGTTGCTTACATTTACTGGTTTATTTTAAAGAATATTAACAAAGGGTAAGATGAAGAGATTCATAGGATGAGGTATAGGGCAAAGGAGCTTCCATGTCCTCTTGGACTTGTCATCCTCCAGGTTCTCCATGTGCTCAGCTACTCAGAAGCTCCCCACTTCCATCTTGTTGGATTTTTATGGAGGCATCAATATGTAGACAAAATTTCTAATGGACAAGGTGGGAAAGTCAGAAAGCCCTGTCTATTCAGATTCTTCAACCAGGGTATGGGATAGGACCCCTTAGGAATGAGGAGGGTCTTATGACCAATTATCAGACATGGGTAGGTGAGAGAATTTCTTTATGACTATCTCCAAGACAAAAAGGTGGGGGCAAATTAGAGTTTCTAAGACTTGCCTGGGGAAGAGAAGTTCTAGTTTCTAGGTTCCACCTTTTGGAGGGAACTATGTGCCAGGAACCATGGTTGAAAACCAAAGTAGAAACTGGGCATGTTGGTGCACACTTCTAATCCCAGCCACTTCAAAGGCTGAGGCAGGAGGATAGCAAGTTCAAGACCAGCCTCAGTAACTTAGCAAGACCTATCTCAAAAAAAAAAAAAAGAACTGGGGATGTGGCTCAGTTATTAAGTATCCCTGGGTCCAATCCCCCGTACCAAAAAAAAAAAAAAAAAAAAAAGACAGAAAAAGAAAAGAAAACCAAAGTAGACATATCATAATATCACAGTATGACAAGGTGTTTCAGTTTACTTTGTACATTTTCTGCTTCAGGACTTGAGCCAGCTATTTTTCCAAGAAGTCAATTTCAACAGGGTTGATCATTGCCCCTAGACTTCTTCAGTGGTTATAACTACAAGAGGTCTTCCTTCTCTCCCTCTTTCTTCTTTCTTTTCCCTCTTCTTTCCCTTCTTCCTTTTCTTCTTTCCTTTCTTTACTTCTATCCCTTTCCTAGCATTATATATGTATTTACACATTTCAGGATAAAACTTTTAATACCAGGAACTCTACAACGTTTCTCTCCTAATCTCTATACATTATGTCCTTGTCATCACATGAAGAATCATGGTTCTCAAAGACATAGGAAAATCATAGAATTAAATTATTCCATAATTACTTTATTTCATATTATACATGTAATAGTCTTAGAATAGCATTTTTTATTTCAAGAAATAATTTAAATTATATTTTTTAGTGTTTGTTCTCTTGCTTTGGTTTTCTTAGCAAGGATTTCTTTCAACCATATATTAAATCTTCTTTTCCTAACTTCAATATTTGCTCCTTTCTCTCAAATTCTATTTATTTCTTTTGAATTTAAAGTTGTCTTACTTACGCCTTCTGTTTTTGTTAAAGCATTATATATTGTATCAATTCACTGTTGTGTTCCTTCTTGTTTAATTTTTGCTTCTGAAGTAAGCTAATTTCCACAATTCTTTCTGAATTGCTGCCTCATTTTGAGTTTTTCTGGTTCTAAATTTTTTTGTGCTTTTATGTATTGTGTTATTTAGTCTCTTTTATCTCTTTAAAAATATGTTCTGTAGATATGTGCTTCTAGCATGCTTTCATTGTTTGCAGGAAAATTATTCTATTCTTTAGTCTCTTATAATAGCTTCATATGAGACTTGACCTCAGTACTTTCATGCTTCCTAATTAGTTTTTCAAACTTTTAGAAAGAGGAATGACTTGGCATAGCTTTTCAATCTCCAGAGAACTTTTTTCTGTTTTTTTTTTTTTAATAATTTAAAAATAATTGTGACTTGCTTTTTGTGCTCTGTTTTCCACCTCTGCCTTCTTATCACCATCATAAGCATTTTCTTTTCTTCATCTTTATTATTCCCATCCTGGTCTACTTGAATGCCACTGCTATCAATTTCTACTCAGTGTGGGGTCCTGCCCTGGAAGGAGCCAAGGTGGCTTCATTTCGAAAGTCTTCCTAGTCTCTTTCTTTCTTACAGCAGTTTCCTGTGATTTTCTGCTAATGGAGCATGCACGTTCATCCTGGTTCAGCCTCTGTTGCCATTTGACCCACTATATTCTCCAGTGAGTTCCTCTTGGCCCTTTGGGGTTCTTCTGCTCTCAGATCTATATGATGCCACGTAGCTGCCCTCCCTCCAGCTGCTACCTCTTACACAGAAACTTATGCTTGCAGACTGTGCTGTTGGAATTTGTCCTCATCCCATGTTCTGTGGAGAACTTTGTTACTATATTTCACTACATGATCATTGCCACGTTAACATACATCCTATGAGTATTCCAAGCATTCTTATCTTGAAAAGGTGGTTCAATAATAAACGATTTTTAAGTAATATGGGCACAAATTTGTTTTTTTTTTTTAAAGCTTCACATAATAGTCACACCCTATTTTTTTTTAAATTGGCATAAAATCTGAAATGATTATGTGGTAAAATAAGGGTCTTTATTTTTTTCTAAACATTATTTATGAATTCCTCCTCTTTCTATGTAGTTACCACTTGTTTTGATGCAAGGATTTGGTAAAATTTTTAAAAAATGCAACTGCCATCAACATCTTCCTTAAACTTCCTTAAATAACCATGAACTCTTAAATCATATCATGAAGTTTCCAAAAATATATTATGTTTCTCTTAATAAATCTATTTCAAACAGAGAAAGGTCCGTTAATTTTTTAGTTGTTTCTCTTATTTTTTACAGGATTAAAAACATGTCCTGCTTTTGGAACTCTGTGTCCCTCTTCTACCTTTATATGAACCTTTTCTTATATATAAACAATATCTTTTATAGGTTCTATAATTTTTATCCTTTCTCCCCCTTCCTTCTTTTCCTCCCCCTTTAAAACAAAACAAAAACTAAATAAGAGTTGTCTGTACCCTCTAAATATTGACTTATATCCAGGAGGATTTGCAGCATGTCACATCTGTTTTAGTCAGCTTTTTCACTGCTGTGACCAAAAGACATGACAAGAACAATTAGAGGAAGAAAAGATTATTTGGGGACTCACAGTTTCACATGTCTCCATTCCTCAGGGTTGGAGGTGGGGCAGTACATACACCATGGTGGCAGAGGAAAGCAGCTCAAGACATTACCACCAGGAAGCAGAGACTAAGCTCAGTTTACCAAACATGTATCCCAAAGACCTCCTCCAGCCACACCCTACCAGCCTACAGTTACCACTCAGTTAATCACTGTTAGGGGATTAATTCACTTATTGGGTTAAGACTCTCATAACCCAATCATATCACCTCTAAACCTTTGTGCTTTGTCTCACACATGAGCCTTTGGAGGACACCTAATATGTAAACCATAACAATATCTGACTCACAACTACATCCCTAGCCCTTGCCACTTTGAGCATTGCCCAAATTCCAATTGATGATAGCTGCATTTCTGTACCTATGAGTTTTCCCTGGCCAGCACAGCCTACTTGGCCTACCTGAGCACAGGCTGAAGTTCCAGTGCTCCTCTTGCAATCAGTCTTCAACTGGTAACTCACCAACAGTAGATGTATAAAGTTCAGGATAATGGCCTGCCCAAAGATTATATTCTAATTCTGCAAAATCTGATTATGTTGTCTTATATGGTAAAAGAAACTTTTAAAATATAATTAAATCATAATGTTAATATGGAAGACTATCCTGCATTATTCAGATGGCCTTAATCTTATTACATGGGTCCTTCTAAGTGAAAGAAGGAAGTCACAGTCAAAGAGAAATTTGAAGATGCTATGCTACTGGCTTTGCAGGTGGAGGAAGAGGACCTCTTACAAGAAATGCAGGTGGCCACTAGAAACCATGGACAGATTTGTTCTTGCTATAAATCTTGGCAACTTTAGCATACAATTTCTTTTCTGTATTTGTTAAGTTGAGGATTTTCATCTTTTTACTTAAAGGAAGCACTTGATGACTTCTCTATGGCATGTCTGAATTGCCAGCATCACCATTCTTGCACTTTGGGGATATTATTAAATAAAAAGGTTACTTGAGCACAAACACTATGGTACCATGGTAGTTGATCTTATAACTGAGATGGCTATAAATTGACTAATAGGAGGTAGTGTTTATGGCATAGATATGCTGGACAAACAAATTTTAACTTCTAGTAGGATGGGTGGAGTAGAACAGTTTGAAATTTCATCATACTACTTACATGGCATGCAATTTAAACCTTTTGACTTATTCCTGGAATTTTCCATCTAATATATATGGATTGTAGGTATGTGAATTACAGAAAACAAAACTGTGGATAAAAGGGGACTACTTTTTTTTCTAAAAGAGTAGTGATAGTCTACTCTGTGGCTTCACAGGTATTAAGCAGCATAGATTTTGTGAAAGCAATCCTTTTGTATAATTGATCATACCTTTCTCTGTATTCCCTTTTGATATGTAGCCTAAAATTCATGCTTTCTAAGCTTGTAGCATTAGCCAAGATATTAGCAACAAGCTATGGTGTTGGTATTGGGGGGGTGCTGTGGGCCTTTAAGAGGTGGGGCCTAGTGGCTGTAGGACATTTGGAGATATTCCCTTGGAAGGGATTATGAGATCCTAGGCCCCAGTCTCTTGTCTGCTCTCTGGTTCATGTGAGTGGTTTGCTATGACATACATTTCTTATCTTTTTTTTTTATTTATTTACTTATTGATTCATTGAACACAAATGGAGTACAGCTATTGTTTCACTGGTTGTACACAAAGTAGAGTCACACCATCTGTGCCTTCATGCATGTACACAGGGCAATGGTATCTGTCACACATTCTGTTATTAATTTTACCCCCCACCCGCCCCCACCCCTCCCTTCCCTCTATGCTAGCTATCTTTCCTCCATTCTTGCCATCTTTCCCCCCCACATTATGCATCATCATTCATTTATCAGAGAGACCATTCGGCTTTTGGATTTTTGGGATTGGCTGATCTCACTTAGCATAACAGTTTCCAACATCATCCATTTACCTACAAATACCATAATTTTATTCTTCTTTATGGCTGAGTAATATTCCATTGTGTATATATACCACAGTTTCTTTATCCATTCATCTACTGAAGGGCATCTAGGTTGATTCCATAATCTAGCTATTGTGAATTGAGCAGCTATGAACATTGATGTGGCTGCATCACTGAGGCAATCTGATTCTAAGTCCTTTGGGTATAAGCCAAGGAGTGGGATAGCAGGGTCAAATGGTGGATCCATTCCAAGTTTTCTAAGGAATCTCCACACTGCTTTCCAGAGTGGCTGCACCAACTTGCACTCCCACCAGCAATGTATGAGTGTACCCTTTTCCCCACATCCTCGCCAACACCTGTTGTTGCCTGTGTTCTTGATAAAAGACATTCTAATTGGGGTAAGATGAAATCTAAAGGTGGTTTTGATTTGCATTTCTCTTATAACGAGTGATGTTGAACATTTTTTCATAAATCTGCTGATTGCTTGTAGATCTTCCTCTGTAAAGTGTCTGTTCATTTCCTTGGCCCATTTATTGATTGGGTTATTGGTGTTCGTGGTGTAAAGATTTTTGAGTACTTGGTAGATTCTGGAGATTAGTGCTCTGTCTGAAGTGGTGTGGCAAAGATTTTCTCCCACTCTGAAGGCTCTCTCTTCACATTGCTGATTGTTTCCTTTGCTGAGAAGAAGCTTTTTAGTTTCACTCTATCCCAATCATTGATTCGTGCTTTTATTTCTTGCGCTTTGGGAGTCATGTTAAGGAAATCTGGTCCTAGGCCAACATGATGAAGATTTGGACCTATTTTCTCTTCTATTAGGTGCAGAGTCTCTGGTCTGATTTCTAGGTCCTTGATCCACTTTGAGTTGAGTTTTGTACAGGGTGAGAGATATGGGTTTAGTTTCATTTTGCTGCATATGGATTTCCAGTTTTCCCAGCACCATTTGTTGAAGAGGCTGTCTTTTCTCCATTGCATGTTTTTGCCTCCTTTGTCAAGTATGAGATACCTGTACTTATTTGGGTTTGTCTCTGTGTCCTCTATTCTGTACCATTGATCTACCTGCCTATTTTGGTACCAATACCATGCTGTTTTTGTCACTACTGCTCTGTAGTATAGTTGGAGGTCTGGTATTGTGAAACTCCCTGCTTCGCTCTTCTTGCTAAGGATTGCTTTAGCAATTCTGGGTCTCTTATTCCTCCATATGAATTTCATGATTGCTTGCTCTATTTCTATGAGGT